>JASDQU010503377.1:0-10504 GCA_032191745.1 Picea mariana | reverse complement strand
AGACTCCCTAAATTTGAAAAGATTGTCGAGTGACCTTGTTCCTTTCACACTTGTTAATTGCTCCAGAAAGAACATTTGTTTGGCATAAGTCTAACCCTTTTTCCAACCAAAAGATTATCCAGGAAAAGGTATTCCTCGAAAGACGTATCTCGCCAGGAGAGTTCTCCTAAGTTATATTTTACACTTTTTCATGCTAAGGAGACTAAACTTAGAAAAAGACCGTGAGACCATAGTTAAGCTCTTTTCAGACTCCTTAAAATTGAAGATAGCCAAGTGATCTTTTCTCAACCAAAATTGTTAAAATGGTTTTGAAGAGATGTCCTTTTGGTATACGTTTAACCCTTTTTCGAACTGACTGGAATAACTATGAAAAATGAACTCTTTGGAGTAGTCTTTTAGTGTTTTTTAGACTCTCTAAATGTGAAAAACCATCGATCTTACCTTCTCTGGTCTCGTAAAACTTCACATGGAAGGAGTCATGTTGTGTCATATTTAATCGCATCACATTTCTCATCCTTTCATATTTGGCTTAATGTCGACTTCATGTTGCTCTTAGCTGAACATTCAAAGAATTCCTTAAATCCAAGCCTTGTAACACTGTTTCCCTTGCGATATGACACCTTGACCAATGGAGAAACTTTCCCGAGTGTCCTTATCCTGGACATGTCTCCTTGCACTGAGTACTACTATGTTCCATGCGCTTGGAACTAGTTTTCTTGTCCACGACACTCAGTCCTCCTATGTAACATAACATTCTTTTATTCCTTTTCAATCTTGTTAAAACTTTGAAAAATACAAAAAAATTAATTATTCCAAAAAGAGGGGATGGGATATACATTCTCTTTTTTCAGAAGAAAGATAGTCGCCCTTGGACAAAGCACATCCTTCTGTTTGTTCTCTAAGCATTTGGATCTAGTATGACCTTAGGAAGTTGTTCTTGGTACATAGAGTTGTGTCATCCTTTGTTTGGTTACTCTTACAAACATATGGAGAGTTTGTGGTGCCTCTTGTATCACAAACTTATGTCAATATTACGTTTCCTGAGTCTCATCATTTTGTCGTTCTTTTGTACAAGGGAAATTTTATCCAACCTAAGTTGACTATTCTACAATTGACTATCATGAGTCTGCCATATTGAGAGTCCAGTCAAGTTTGGATTCAAAATCCATGAAGTTATGTTCCTGATGATCGAGATCCTCTAGTATTTCCCTGACGGTATGTTGAATACCTCAAGGTAGTGAGTCTTACTCCTATTGTACTCCTAGCTAAGCTTTTGAAGATATTGAAGTTGTTGCTCGAGCTATGACGTTCTTGTCTCCAACGACATGCATCAATGCTTCTTGAAGATGCATATCATATTGTACTTTTTTATCATCAAATGATTTTGATGTAGATCCATTGTGTATTTCTTGCGGCTACACTTTATATATAAATTTATATGACATGGATATATAGTGTACTTGTTTGGGAGCCATGCGTAGTTCATCTCGAGCATGGGTATGCTCACCTTAGAGAGATTATCATTGTTTTGCAGGTGGCATGCTCCCGAACACTCGTTCCAAGCTCACCTGACTCTGTTCCTTCCCACTGGTAAATATATTGTAATGTATTTCGACCATCAATTTCTCTTTTGAACTCACACATTAGGGGTCATCTGTTATAGTCCAAAAATGCCTTATCTGTGCATACAAGACATTTTCCTTTTCACTTGCATAATTTGCCAAAATACTGCTCAGTCTACTTCTTAAGAAACTATTTTTTGGAAAATGTACTTGCCCTGCTGAACTAATAGCCCATGTACACATGTGTGTTGCATACTAATTATCCCACATACACACGTGAGCTGCATACTAGTTAGCCCACATTTACCTCCAAAATTGTAAAAAATATAAAATTGCAAGGAATTCGACGGAGTTTATAGGCTATCAAGGGTTTCCAAACCATTTTACCCCTTTTAACCCCTCCCCAAACCGAATAAGAATATTTTTCTCATATAAAAGGAGGTCTTGGGTTGTCATTTGAAGAGACAAGAAAGATAATAAGAAAATTCTACCAATATCCCTTCCCCTTCTTAGCCCAAGTTTTGCATCATATTCTTAGTTTTGGCCTCAGCATTCCCCTCCATCCCTTTCTCCTTATACAACCCTTTCTCCTTCCCTAAGTGATAAGTTGGTTGTGAGAATCAAGCGTCAGATTGATGCACTTGGATCCCAGACCTGGTTCGTGGAGCGATTGCCGAAAAAGGTTGTAATCATTTTTGTCTTGAAACTTAATAAAATAGTTCATTCTTGTCCCAAAACATTGTATCTATATTATTTTATTTATTTATGCATTTATGTCTATATATGAACATTGAAAGTGATAATTAGAAAGTGCATGTGTTCTAGCATCATTTTCCTAAGATTTTGCAGGTCATCTTTGGGAGGAGACCCACAATATAGGAAGTTGCAAAGATGCAAGAGGTATACAATGACCATAAGGACTAAAGGTGCACCCACTGACCTTCTTTCATCTCTATTTTCATTCAGTTTAGATAGTTTTGGGGGTAGCTTAAGGGAAGAACAATATTTTAAGTGAAGTCAACGCTCTTCCTGTACCTAGATCCTGTATAGGGGGGTTTTCCCCATAGCAGGTGGGATCACTAGTGATAATTGCATGTTGACTAGAAAATCTCATCTACTTTAATAKGAGGTTGAATGATGGTGAGATTTATTTCCTTAAAATTCATCAAAAATTCTGGTTGTTATCTCTGTCATGGGGATGATATAGGTTTCGKATATAAAAATATTTTCACCAAGTGCATATATATTATCTCTCTTGGGTTGCTCCATTTCTCATGAGTGTCCATATCTATGATGGAGTCACCAAGACACCACATACATTTATCCACTATGAGTGAGCATCCATATCCCCAATAGAGACATCTGGAACTCCTCTAGTCTGTTCAAGCTTGATTTCTCACTCCCCAGTTTATTTAGTGGATTCTTAGCATTTGGTGGATGGGGAAAGTGGTGGCCTTTTATACTGATAGGGGATGACTTCCAACTATTGAGATTTATTGTTTATATTTGTTTCATATTGGCACCGCGAAATTTTTGTAAGACCCTAGGTTTGATTTATCTGTGACGAACAAAACCCACCAGACACTAGCCCTTTTAGAATCACCTTCTTCCATAGATGAATTCTCACCTGAAGTATCTATTAGGACTGTAAGAACCATGCTCTTGTAATAGTAAGTGAATGAGAAGAAATCATTCGATTCTTTCTTCCTTATTATTTATGTGCACGTAAATATGTCCTTATTTTGTATCAACTTACTTAATGATTCAGATTCATATTATCAGTATATTCCATATTATTTCATAAACACGTTTTTGTAACAGTCATGATTATTTTCACAGATATGAACTATAAGACAAATCTAATATATTATGAATCTGTACATAATTCATAAGAAATCACATAAAATACATACGACACATGATTTAACGTGGTTCACCCAACTCAAGGATATGTACACAACAAATGGCTTCTTTATTATTCTTTCGTTAAGTCCTTCAGGATTGCACACTATGCTTATAAAGATATATCTTGGACATATTAATTTCCTCCTAGACTAGCCTCTCTATAGTGTAAGACTCTCTCTCTCTCTACATCATCCCTCACATTYAGAGACATAGAACATGAACCAAAAAAACCTYTCATGGATAGGAACTGAACTGAACCCTAATCTCCCAACCTGTTACATATTTATACATCAAATATAGGGCTTAAAACCCTAGTTGGTTCATCCAAAAAACCCATTACATTGCATGGCTCATTCAGATCAGTGGTTGTTCGACCACTTTCTTATGCTACTTTTCCATMTGCATGCTTCTTTTGAGTGTCCTTCCATCTTTAAAATGTYGAGTTGTCATCCTTCCTTTTTGTCTGCTTTCTTCTCCCGCTTTATTCTTCTCTTTKCTTTATTCTCTTTTTTATTCTTCTTATTACACGCTATCCTAATCAATGCATCTCATTTGTGAACTTCCTCGTCTTTCTTATTCTCCTCTCCACATCTCTTCTGTGCGCTTCTTTTGTACTTAGGATTTTTCCCAAAACTTTATTCCAAAACTATATGTCCAACACTACACCCAACTAAATAAAGTTATCCCTTTGATTTCCATCCTTTAGAATTTGACACTTCACCTTTCATGTGAGCAACTACTTAGTGTGTGTATGGTTCCCTTTTACATAGGATCTGTTCACAAACAACATGCAAGAATGATTGTTGATTAACCACTCTATTAGTCATGGTCTAATTGTTTTCAAAAGATTGCAAAATAGTTTTGATTCATGTTCAAGAGGACCTTCTAGTTCATCTCATGAGGTAGGAAAGAGATGCAAGTTGATTTGGGCATTTTTCTAGTGCAAAGGTGTTTCATGTACAAGACAACAAAGGTGATATATCTGTATATCATCAAATATAATAAGGAATTACAAGAAAAACAAAAATTAGAGAATGAACCACCTCTAGGGGAAAATATGATGATGAATGAACAAGAGCATCCATATTTAGAGATAGAATACAAGCTCATCCCAAAGCCCGCTAAAACTGAAAAATGAAACTTTGGGTAATTGATGATCAAACATATGGAGTCAAAAAATAAATTAAACCAAGAAAGATATCATGAATGTAAGTTTTTATAGTATCTTTAAGAATGTTCATGCATCATAACACAACAATTATTTTGCATCCTCTTGAAGATATTAATCCTTATGAAAGCCTGTGATCATATCATTTTGTTTAGATGGGTTTCGGTGCTAGAAATGGCCGAGAATTGCATTCCTCATCATTATTTTCTAAAAATAATAATCTCATCTTTGTAGCCTTATGCTCTAGGAGGTAAGGATTCGAACAAGCTTCAATTTGTTACCCATCATATGCTTTTCTTTGGTTGTGTGGGATATTCACTCACTCTCTACATCTCCTAACTCTAAAAATTATTCTACAATGTAACATGCTCATCTCTTCACTAGTTCAAATTAGGTGTGTGATACCAACTTCGTACTTGTACCTACATAGACAAACTGTTCAAGGTATGAGATTGATTTCAATCCAATATTTTCAAAAATGAAATTATTTAAGATCATGTGCAAGGAATTGAGAATAGAATCCAAAAACAGATTTGTGAATAAACTTCTTAGGAAACATGTCACATGCTCATGTCAATTTTTTTGAATCCATTTGTCTTCCTCAAGTCGTGTCCTTCTCTTAAAGAGATCACAAACTTCCACGCAAGGAATCTCCACACAGGTGAAAAACACATATCACCAATTAAGACTAGTGAACAATGATATGAATTGCTTTATTAGCCAATTTCAAACATATTTATTTGACTAGTTAGAAAATATTATCAAAAGCAATGTCGAATAAGATAATTCCTTCTAAAAAAAACATGTTTGCAGAGATTTCACAACATAAACCAAGCCTAAATTTTGTATTTGGGCTAGCATGGGACACAAAATAAAAAAAAGGTAATTCTTTTGAAAATATAGGGAACCATACTTGTTTGGATTTATGAAATGAAATCATGAATATTACCAGTTCCTTTTTTCAAGATCCCAGTAAAGAGGTGGAGTCAACTTAGCTTGAATGTTGGTCTATCGAGTGGAAGTTCCCTTTCAGACGTGTTACGCGTGCACAACAATCTCCCAATTTTCTTTTCTTACTGCCTCTCTAAGAGAAGAAATTGGCCCCCCCTCAAAAATTCCTATTGGAACTCTCTCTCTCTCTCTCTCATGTGAATGGATAATGTAACAACCCCAATCGTTACGACTACATGCGACGTAACACAAAAGCAATTTTGTTTTTATTTTTTTTTTATAAGAAGGAATGAAACAATGACAACAATTATTCAACACAGCTTGACAACGAACACAACACACACAAATCAGGCAACAAACAACAACGACCCATCAGACTATCACATCATGCAACTGGACGAACATGTGATATAATAGACATAAAAACAACTAAGATAAGGACAATCATCAAGATCAACCAAACGCAACCAACATCAAGTGACACAGGTAACTTGAACCTTCATGGTGAGCAAGGAACAAGTGAAAACAAGCGTTACAACACAAGTACCAACATCGACTACAACAAACATTACGACCCCGTCGGGAAGCACATGACTCTGGCTAGGTTATCATTCACATATATCAATCAGGGTGCACAATGATCCCCTCATCAGAAATCATGCTGTCACAAGCGGTAGGTGATATAGTAACCAAGGTGCAACATAACATATCTAGACTAATAACCCAAGGAAAAATCCAACGCACTAGGAGACCAGATTAACTGTCAAAATACATGAAGACTAAACCCAAGCACCCAATCGACAAGTCAAAAAGACGCAAAGGAAATCTGACTACTATAACAATCATACATCACATTAAATTCCTAAATCCACATAAGTCATACATTCCTTAAACTGATCCTTCTTTACCATTTATGGGATAACTACTTTTTTTTTTTTTTTTTGCATTGAAAAAGAGAATTACTATATGCACTTAACATAATCAATACTAATACTAGTGTAATGAGGAATGCAATGATGAATTGCACCATGTTCACATAGTAAGAAGTATATTCTCTAATATGTACTAGTTATTCCATGGTAACGCCTTGACTACCTCAATCTGTACATATTAAAACTAATGATAATCAAAACAATTAGTTCATGGTAACTACATCAATATTGTTCATGGTAATTACATCAATATTAAAAATACATATTGTTCATGGTAACTAATTATATTAAAAATACATATTGTTCATGGTAACTACATCAATATTGTTCATGGTAACTATATCAATATTAAAAATGCATATTGTTCATGGTCACTGATTGTATTAAAAATACAATTAGTTCACGGTAAATACATCAATCTATTCATATTAAAAATAATTGTAATCAAAACAACTAGTTCATGGTAACTAACTAATGGTAACAATTAGTTTTTGTCTAGTAATTATATGTTGCTAACTATATATGTTGTCTAGTGTTGAAACGATGTCTAACAATTATGATATCGATGTCTTTAACATTATTGTATAGTTGTCTATGTTGTCTAGTAAACATCATTATTATATCATTGTCTAGTAAACATTATTATTATATCGCTATCTATGTTGTCTAGTAACATTATTATTATATCATTGTCTATGTTGTCTAGTAACATTATTATTATATCGTTGTCTATTAAACACATGTCTATATGATGCAGTATTCGATGCCTATCATACATTATATGAAAAAAGAGTCATACACACATTGTCTGTCATATACACACAATAATAAAGTATGATGAAGTATTCGTTGTCTATGATAAACACATTGTCTATATGATATATTGGATGGAAATGCAATCTAAATATATGTTGCCTAGCATTGATACGTTGTCTAGCATTTAAAAGGAAACACTGTCTAAGTTATTGCTGTCTAGCATTGATACACATTCTAAGTATATAATGTCTAGATATATGTTGTCTAAATAAATGTTGTCTAAATAAAATGTATGATATCGCTCTCTCATAATTAAAATTTATGGAAATCACTATCAGATTATCAATTGTAAATCGTTGTTTATTATATATTATAAAATTGTTGTCTATTATATTATAAAAATTGTTGTCTATTAAATCATATTGTAAATCGATGTTTATAATATATAAAATCACGATTTATTATATATAAATCATCGTATATAAAAATTGTTGTCTATTATATCAATTGCAAATTATTGTTTATTATATATTATAAAATTGTTGTCTATTATATTATAAAAATTGTTGTCTATTATATCATATTGTAAATTTCTCAGATCATAGTAATCGCTCATCAACTCTCAACAAAATCATGATAATTCGCTCACAATAAAATTGATGTCAACAATAAAATTTATGGGAAACCATTGAGTTAATCAAGGCGAATTTAGTTAAGGTGAATCAAGTGACTGGTAGACATTTAAACATGCAGCTTTAATCCAGACGAGCTTAATCCAGGGGAGGATGCATATAATAGTTTAATCAACAATGAAAATGATTCAACTCTGGACGCATGTAAAGGTTTATTTCAGCATAAAAAATGAAGTAAAAACCGGACGCATTTAATAGTTATTCAACATTAAAACGATTTCAAATTTGGACGCAATATAAAGGTTTATTCAACAGTAAAAATGATTTCAACTAGACGCATGTAATGGTGTATTCAACCATAAAAACGATTTCAATTTTGGACGCAATATAAAGGTTTAATCAGTCAACAATGCAAAGTATAATCAGAGTTTAATCATAATAGAAAGATGCAGATATAAGTAAGGGATAGATAGTTGGCGAAAATTTATCCTTCACTTATTATCCATGCATAGGAAAGATGGGAATTTAAATCTCGGTCTTAAACACCAAAGTGAAGATAGTCGATTAGGATCCTGGTCGACTGCTCAGGCACAAACTAATAACTTAAGGATACGGGACAGAAGATAAAAACACAATTTTTCTTCATATTAAATGAATAAAAAAAAACGTAGATAAGTCATTGCAATCAGAGTTTGGGTTCACCATGGGAAATCAATTCAAAAACAATGAGCATAAGGATGGGATGCCTATAAGTTCTTTGATCATAAAACACTGGGCTCATCAACAAAATTGCGGAAAGATAAAAACGAAATCTCTGGATAGTGTTAATAAATTTAATCCTCCATTATAATTTTGACTTTAATAAATAAGTTTGAATTTCTTACCCCCCCTCTTGTTACATGTTATTTTTTTATTTTTATTTTTTTTTCCCACAAGTTCTTACTTAGACCTAGTTTTTAATTTTCACTAGGTTGGGTGACAATTTTTAAGGGAAATTTTAGTTATTAAACTTTACTTATCACATCATTCATTTTAAGGCTGACTAGGTTTATTCACTTACCAGTTAAAATCACGACGTTCCCTTCAGGACGCACTACRTGCTCCAAAGGTGCCACTTGCCTCTTTCCATTTTCCCTACGCGATGTGCCCTTCAAGRCACACTACGTTCTCCAAGGGTGCCACTTGCCTCTTGACTGAATTTGGTAGATGTCAAACCCCTGGAGTCAATACTCCGCCAGGTGATMTTGTGGGAGACTAAGGGCCTCTAAGGAATAAGTCCCTTGCCTTATTATGCACCCCTTAGAATCATCGTGAGCAAATGTCACAGTCTTCCCTCACGACATCATGAGTCTTCTCGAACTAGGTAATCGTTAACCTTCAGTTCGAGCCATGATGAGAGTGCTAGTAGGTTGTGGTAGGGCTGCTGCACACCTCTCCCTCAAAGTCTTTGGTTCTCATGCATGATCCCTCTACTCCAAATGTGAGTTTGGTCGAAAAAATATCGTTAGCATACATCCATCAACGAATCATGTCAGTAATAATAATCAATCATCATAAGATATAATCATATGTACATATGTCACATCAACAACATTCAAACCCAACAGTCCACTCCCTGACTTGATCCAGAGTCCAAGGGGTTTCATCGATGCCTCTGCATCCTCAATGTCCAAAGTCCTGCACACTTAGGAAAACCCAGTCAATAGAACCTGTCTAGGTAACTACAACAAAATAACATATCATCAAATCCATAATATCTCAGAATCATAATCAAAACGACCAGTGGTATAATAACCCAGATCACTTGCACACAAGTGTCCTCAAAGAATAAGTTCGCTCAGTGCGTGCAAGAGCGGGATGTTACAGATAATCTCAAGTTTTTCTCTTGTTCTTATCGCTTTAACATTTCTAGTTTCTCTTCAAATCACTTCGACCTATCGATCCACACTTCAATGAGTTCTCCCTTCCTTTATCGATACATAACATACCAATGAAAAGATTCTTTCTTCCGTCGACATAACCAATCTCAATGTGATAGTGATGTCTTCATCGATACATCATCCACCTTCCTTTGACCTTGGCCAATACGTCGGTGCGCTTCCACTAAACCTCACCGACACACATATTTATCACTTGTGTAGTCCACGTGATCAATATTGGTACACCAAAGATATTCACATGATTGTATTTTCCATGCATGCACCTTTCACTGTCTGACTTCCTTTCATCTTCACCGATGCGTTGCATATCGTCAACACTCCTTCCTTTCCCCTCGATACACTGTGTATCAATGGCGTTTGTATCTCCCATGATGATGCATTGCTTTTTGACAAGTTTCCCTCTCATGTCGTCGATGTGCCAATAAAAGGATGTCGACCCCTCGTTGTTACCGAGCGCATCGATGGTAAATTTTTTTTCTCTCACCGACATCGACCCGGTCATCAAAACACACCTTCATTTTGAGACCTATCTTATCCTCCTTCAGCTAAGAACCTTTTTGCTACACCGTTAGTCGGTATCCTATAATTTTTTATGACTAAATGTTATACACCTAATTGGATAGATTATGAATAATACCCACTGTGCCTAATCTGTTTC
>JASDQU010503376.1:58855-73673 GCA_032191745.1 Picea mariana | reverse complement strand
TGCAACTCTATAGCAGCCATTAAAACTCAAAATTTGACCATTGCAAGTCGAATTTATCTCTGCAACTCGCATATTTACTCCATTGAATTTCTTAAACAAATTCAAGTCACTCAAACTCAAATTTTTCTCAGGAATTTGGGGATTTCACTCAAATTTCTCTCTATTTTTCCCCAAATTTGTCACAGACGAGTCTGCAACAACGATTTTTTCTCAAATTCACATGGGTTCGATCCCATACAAGCCCAGTGTTTGAACCAAGTGCTTTGATACCATAATGTAACGTCCCCCATCCCAATCAAGGGACATTACAATGCAGAGTACTCATAAAAATGAAATTTCTACTAACTAATTTAATTATTTTACAACTAACTGATTTCCTATAGCTTTCAGTTACGAATTAAAAATAGATTTAACTATTGTTCTCTACCATTACATTGATGCATCTACAACATACTAAAATAGGCATGAATGAAACTAATAAACTTCATTACAACATCATCTAAAATCTATTTTCATACTCAGAGTTCATGCACAACAATTAAAACTCATAATACAACATAAACCAGATAAAACACTTATCGTTTAACAGTAGTTTTGAAACCAACTGCTTGGGATAGATGTTCCACCCTACCATATATTGATTGTTCCAAATCTCAATAGTTAGTCACCCTTAAGATGAGGCTAGTAATCCACAAAAGAGGGTGGTCTCTAACAGTCCAATGACATATCATAAAATCACAACCCACTGGTATTTTCTTACAACTATCCCAATTTTCCACCAACTCTCTTCCTCTTGACCTACCCAACCCAAGGAATGTACCTCTTCACTGATCTCAGTCCCTAGGGCATCCCATTCGTTTACATCACTTGGCCATAGCCACATATTATATCTACATTAAGCATTAATTAAACTAGGGATTATAGTGGGGATGTTACACCTCCCCTAAAATTGTGTGTCATCCTCGGTGCACACTATGCCTATATACATGCACAAATTTAYATCATAATACTAAGAAATAAAAATTATGCAATGTTTTTACAATCCCAATAGCAATTCCAACCAAAAACTCATGTTCCTCTCAACCCGCTAACCCAACAAATGTACCYCCTTCACTGATCTCAGTCCATCGGGCCATACCATTCTTTTATTAGGCCCTCCCAGCATAGGTTGGATAGGACTTTGAGATGTGGTTCCATAATTCTAGTTGCTCAAAATGTAGTCTTGCATTGTTATATTTTGTTTTCTTCAAAATTGTCAAAACTTTGTGGGTATTATTCCCACATGTTTTCTTCATGATCCCATATAGAATCTTCAATACCTTAGCAAGTCCATTGAACCTTTACCATCCCTATGGATTTTTTCATGAGCACTTTGAATTTGCGGTACATGATGCGTACTTATTCCACCCAAAAATCCCCTTTGTGTTCCACCTGGATCACAGTACAATCAATTATGTGGTTAGTGTTAGGCACATATTCTTTAATAATGATAGGTGAAATACATTAAACACTCTCATAAATGAAATAAATGCTAGAATATATGAAACTATCCCTATCTTTTCTAAGATCTCAAAAGGTCTACAATATCGTGTTGCCACTTTTGGCAACTTCCTATTCTTAGCGAATTTATTTCCGCCTTCACTTTTAAAAACACATGTTCTCCCACTTCAAAATCTCTGAAAACTCTATTCTTGTCTGCATAAATTTTCTTCATGTCCTAGGAAACCTTTAAATTATGCTTGATATTTTTCATCTACTCTTCTATTTCCTTTAACAAATTTTTCCCAATAACTACCATGTCTGTTGGATTATCCCAACTCATTGGGGTGTTACACTTCTTACCATACAATGCTTCAAATGGGATCATTTTTAATTATTCATGATACCCATTATTGTAGGAAAATTATACTAAGTGGATGTAGTCTTCCCACTTTGATGGTTGGTCCATCACATGCATTATGAGGATGTCCTAAATTATTCTTCTATTTCTCTCTATTTTTCCATCTGACTCTGGGTGATAAGTTGTACTGAGATTTATATTTTTCCCAAATCCTTTTAAAAAACCTTTTTGTAAATTATATGTGAACTTTTGATCTCTGTATGAATCTATTTCCTTAGGCACCCCATGTAGCCTAGCAACTTCCTTCATGTAGATTTATGCAATATTTTTTCTCGTATGCGTAGTCTTCATAGGAGTAAAATGTGTTTCCTTAGTTAATTTATCCACCACCACCATGATGGAATCATGATGCTTCACCATTCTAGGCATATTTGTAATAAAATCAACTGCAACCAATTATCATTTCCACTCAGAAATGGGCAATGCTTGTAGCAGCCCCGCCCATGGGATGTCTATGCTCTGTTTTCACCTTTTGGAATTCTAGACACTTGGCTATATAATTAGCCACATATTTCTTCCTTCCTAACCAAAATTATTGGCTTCTTACAGCTGCAATTGTTTTTTGATATCACGAGTTCCCGACAGATGGAACATTGTGAATTTCCCTCATCACTGCATTTTTTAGCTCATTGGAATTCGACACGTATACTTTACCTTTGTACATGATAATTCCATATTCTTTCAACTCATAATAATTAAATTTATGTTGTAAATTTCCTTGTTGTAATGTTAATTTTATTTTTAAGTATTTCTTATCTGAATTTGTTTCTTCAATAATTTTATCTTTCAGACCAATCATGTACATGCTAATGGTTGCAACATGCATCTCATGCACTCTCTTGTTGAGTGCATTAACCACTTGATTTTCCTTGCCTTTTATATTCTTAATTTCAAAGTCATATTAACTTAGAAATTCAATCCATATAGTTTGTCTGAAATTTAATGTGGGTTGTCTGAACAAATGTTTCAGACCACGGTGGTCTTTTCTTAGCTTAAATTTCCTCCCCATGAGGTAATGTCTCCATATTTTTAATGCATGAATAACAGATGGTAATTATAGATCATGGGTAGCATAATTCCTCTCATTCTCTTTTAATTTTTGGAACTTGTAGGATACCACATGATATTTTTGTGTGATGATTCTAGCAAGCCCCTCCTTGCATGCATTAGTGAACACCAAAAATTCTTCCTCTAGATATGCAGTCTTCTAGAAGCTTTCTTCACATTTGTGAGTCCATTCAAATTTCACTCCCTTGTTTTGCAAAGAAGTAATGGGGCTTGCAATCTTTGAGAATCATTTTATGAATCTTCGGTAATAACCAGTAAGACCCATGAATGATATGATCTCTGTCACATTTATTGGCGCTATATATACTCTAATGGCCTCTATATTCTTGTTATAAATTGTTATCCCTTCTATGAAAATTATATTCCCCAAGTAGTGAATCTTATTTTGATAAAAGATGCACTTAGTTAGCTAAGCATACAATTTGTGGTCTCTTAAAAAATTTAACACCATTCTTAAATGTTGCTCATGTTCTTCCATTATCTTTGAATAGATAAGTATATCATCTAGGAAAACAATTACAAACTTGTCTAGGTATTCCCTAAACACTCCATTCATCAGACACATAAAAATAGTTGGGGCATTTGATAGTCCAAATGGCACTACCATGAATTCATAATGCCCATATCTTGTCCTAAATGTTGTCCTGTTGATTTCCTCTTCCTTTTTCCTCACTTGATGATAGCCTGATCTCAATTCAATCTTGGAAAATATTCTTGCACCTTTCCACTGATCAAATAAATCATCAATCCCTAGAAAAGGATATTTGTTATTTATGGTGACCTTATTTAGCTATATAAAATCAATACAAATCCTTAAGGTTCCATATTTATTCACAAAAGGAACTAGGGCACCCTGAGGTGACACACTTAGGCATATATACCCCTTCTTTGATAATTCTTCGAGTTGCACCTCCAACTCCTTCGATTTTAGCGTTCCCATTATGTATGGTGTCTTGGACACTAGGGAAGCTCCTAGAACCAAATCAATAGAGAAATCAATGTCTCCTTGGTAGAAGTCTTGGGATTTCTATAAAAACATCCTCAAAATCCCTCAAGACCGGATGGTATTCAATTCTTTCCACTTAATCTTTGGATGCCTCTTCCATATGGGATTCAAAAACTTGACATCCATTCCTGAAACTCGTTTTCAATTGCATAGTTGAAATTTCTCTAACAATTACAACTCTTGGAATAACTTGAAACTTGCATTTCTTCCCTTCTTCATTAAGACATGTGATTGTCTTGTTGTAATAGTATAGGATAGCATGGTGTTTTTCCAACCAATACATGCCAATTAGACAATCATATGAACCCAATGGTATGATGTTCACTTCTACCTTTGTACTGAGTCCATTCATGTCTATTGGACAATCCTTGACTAGCTCATTGATTTTACTCGTAGCCCATCTGGATAACTGAACTAACCAATATTTCATATGCTTACTCATTTGCAAGTGAAATATTTCAACAATGTTAGAGTTTATGTAGCTATGGCTAGCTCCATAATCAATTAAAATTGTTTTGGGATGGTTATCAATCTTACCTTCCACTTCAATCATGGGGGATTGATATTCTACTTACTCGTTGTCCAAGGCTGCATAAATCTTTGGCATGTTTCCTCCAATGTCTTCCATTGTCTCAACATCCTAAATGTTTTGGACATTCCTCATCATTTCTCCTTTGTGATGGAAGTGCCTATATAAATGATTTCCCTCACGTCCCCATCATTTCACAGGTTCCTTCCTTATCCTTTTCCCAAATGAATCTGCAATCTTGTGCTCATTTTGGGTTGAATGACCTTGTTTATTTTATTGGAATTTCTTCTTGAAAATGGGTGGCTAAAAACTTTCTGCTTTTGATCCTTTTTACCCTTCATCTTATCATTCCAAGCTTTTTGGAAGACAGACCTTCCTTTACTTTTCCCATAAAGATGTTTTTCTCTCCTTATAGCATCCTCCAATGTTCAAGGGTTATCATATTGTATCTTGTCACTATAGAAAGAGGGTAACCTACTCAAAAACATTTGGATTTTGACCTTCTCATCCTTTATGAAGTCAACATACTTCATAAATTCAAAGAATCTTTTCTCATATTCATCCATTGTCATGCCTCCCAACTTGAGTTCAAAGAACTCTTTCATATTCCTTTCATAATAATGCTCAGACAAATATTTCTCTTAGAAATATCCTTTGAACTTCCTCTATGAGATCATTTTCTCATCAAGGTGCTTGGCTTGCTTAAGTTGATCTCACCACATGGTTTATTTTCCTTACAAGTGGTAGGTTGCAATTCTATCTTCTACCCATGAGGGGTAATCATGCAACTGGAAATATTTATTCATTTCCAACAGCCAAGCCTTGACCTCTTCTCCTTTCATGTTCTCACCATTGAAATTTGGTGGCTTAATTTTCATGAGTTCTCCTTACAAGATGTATGCCTCAGGCCTTCTCCTTTGCCTCCTTACAAGAGACACACTTGGGATGCTCCCTAACCCTAAATTCCATGAGTTCTTCTAGTGGATTTCCTTGGAGAATGATTGAACCTTCACATTCTTATTGACTGCATGTCATTCCTGTGACCATCCCTTCTACTTTGGGATGAGGATGTAGTTTCTTGTCTAGCAATAGTTGCTTGCTTGGTGCCAGATTCTTTGTTAACTTTCCTATGCAACATATTTAGACTATTGATTATCTCTTCTTGATCCTTCATAATCCTTTCATTATCTACCCTATAAATCTACACTTGTCTATGTGGGCTCGTCATAGTTACAGGCTTATGCCTACCTCTTCTCCCATTAAACTTTGTCTCAGCATGTCCCATGCTGACATGCATACTATAATCTCCTCTTCATGGTTATAAAATCACTGAGCATATTCAATAACTCCATTCGTCATATAAGAAACAAAGTGCATTTCTTGTACCTCTATTTCTGCAAGAAATGTACACATTGTTGGATTACTGAGAAAGGGGGTGAATCAGTAATAGATAAATTTAATCATTTTTCACCATAAAATGAAACTGTTATATCAATGTAACATTATCATCCAATAGTTGTAGAGTAAATAAAAAATGAACAAATGAGAAATCACACACATACACAGTACACCAGTTTTTTACATGGAAACCGAAAGCGGGATAAAACCACCGAATGTTTTTTCTTATATGTCTTTAAGAATTACATTCATTGGAAGCACCAACTTCCTTTGTTTTCTAGCTGTAACTAGAAGAAGGCTCCAACCCCCTAGTTTCTTAGGCTACAACCTGAGGGAAGCTCCAATTCCCCTATTCTCTAGATACAACCAGAAGGAGGATACAAACCCCTATGTTCTCTGGCTACAATCGAAAAGTGGCTACAACCACCTGTCCTTGCCCCGTCCAACTGCCCTGAAGTAGAAGTAGAATGATGGAACCACTGTCACGCTATCACTGTGAGATACACTATTGTAAACAAGTACCAATCAACATGTAATCAACCTATAACAGCCTATACCAATAATCTGTGCCAACATGTACCATACATCAACATGCACTTCAATCTGTACCATAAACAAATGCATCAACCATGCACCAAACCTATACAAATAACATGTCACAATAACCTGTCCAAACAACATGTAATCAACCTGTACCATAAAAAAGTGCATCAACCATGCACCAACCTGTACCTCAACCTCTACCATCAACAAGTGCATCAACCATGCACCAAATATGTACCAATAATGCATCAAATACACATAAAAGATGACTCATCAAGATGTACAAACATCATCAACTATACACCTCATGTATGTGCCAACTCATCAACTACTTGTCTCAACCATGTACCCAACATGTACCTCAAACAAAATCCCTCATCAATTTCATCATCCAAATCTGATCTGATCACATATACCTCAAACACTATACCACAAGTTTGTACCTCAAACCATGTGCTATAACCTCATTTTTATACAACCTCTATATATACCAATAAATTTAGCAACATACCTCAACCAAAAGCCCTAAAAAATGAACCAATACTAAACTTCAGTAGATCTACCTCAGATCAACTCTACAACAAGCCATAAACTCCCAAGAGGGAATTCAACATATTTACAAGGAAAACCCTCATCTTGATTCATAAATTAAACACTACACATATGAGAACCATACCTTTTTTTTCTTGTAGCGTTCTATTGTCACGGTTTCGCTGCCGCGAATCCACTGCCGCAATTTTTCTGTTGCGATTTTTCTGCTGCACTTTTCCTGCTGCGATTTTTCTGTCACACTTTTCCTTCCGCACTTTTCCTGCTGCAATTTTTCTACCACACCTTTTCTACCGCACCTTTTCTACCACACTTTTTCTGCCCCACACTTTTTTTGCCRCAGTTTTCCTGYCGTASTTTTTCTGCTACAATTTTTCTCTATCAATAACACCTGCCCAAATAACCTTTCAAAAAAATAGATATTCAATGATATTCAAGTGTAATTTAAAATGAGAGAATCTTGCCTCTTATTTATACTTTCATGTAGCTTCCTCGAGGGGTTACCTTTTAACCATCTTAACCCACTTTCCTTATTTTAGGGTTAATCCACTTCTAACCACTTGTCCACTTAGTAATTTCTCCATTAACTTTATTATTTAAATAATTTCTTTTGTATCCACTTTGAATTATAGTACACTCATCACTTCACTTTATTATTCACCTTTTAAAATCTCTCTNTTTCATGTAGCTTCCTCGAGGGGTTACCTTTTAACCATCTTAACCCACTTTCCTTATTTTAGGGTTAATCCACTTCTAACCACTTGTCCACTTAGTAATTTCTCCATTAACTTTATTATTTAAATAATTTATTTTGTATCCACTTTGACTTATAGTACACTCATCACTTCACTTTATTATTCACCTTTTAAAATCTCTCTAACCACTTTCCTTATTTTAGGGCTAACCCACTTCTTACCACTTGTCCACTTCGTAATTTCTCCATTAACTTTATTATTTAAATAATTTCTTTTGTATCCACTTTGGCTTATAGTACATTCATTACTTCACTTTATTATTTAAATAATTTCTTCTTTGCAAACACTTTGACTACCTTGACCTTTTGGGTCTTCTAGATGACTCATGAGGGTTCTCCAACTTCACATGGTCATAACTCTCTAACCGTGAGGAGTTATGTGACGTTCCACATACCACCGGAAATGAAATGACATGTACTATCCATCTAGAATAGTCTTACCTGAAAAAATATCAAAACTCATACAATTATCCATCAAACAAACTTGGGTCCATTACCCAAACTTTTGTGCTACCAGAATTCGCTACCGGAATTTCTTCAAGGGTTGACATCAATGACAACCAACCCAATTAATCAACACATATAATAATTATTGTTAGAACATGCATACTATAAAACATTTCATTAATTAGAATACATGTTATTCTTCATATAAATTTATGAACACAATACAAAAATTCAAAATATAATTCCTTATATGCATTCCTCTCTGAAAAAAATCTCCAACGGTTGTACTCATGCCTCATTCTATGTTCTGAGCGAAAAGTTACAACATTCACAAGCTGCAATTTCCACTCACTTACTATTGTGGAATTTACTTTATTACTTTTTGATAAAATTTTAACACCCACTTTAAAATTTTGGGTGGATATATGTATTCTCCTCCATAAGACCTTTCCCGCAACTATTTTTTTTCTCAAATCTGAGTTCTCAGCTAAAAATTATGGTCTGAAGAAGTTTAGAATTTTTTCCCATTTTATCCGTGTATGCTACATGTGCCTTCTTTCTCTTCCTGCATATTTTTACATACCCAGATTCCAAATATGGCTTCATGTTTATCTTCTATGGTTCATAAGCTTTCCATATACTTCTCTTGTGACTCAAACAAACTCCTAAGAAAGGAGTTATGCCCTCTAGAAGTAAAATGGTGCCGAAATATACCCTCTATAGTTCCAGCTATAACTTTCTCATATGAACTCTGATTTGCATTTGGAATAGCTCATTGGAAAGTTATCTCTAAGTTATTTTTTATAAGTCTCAAAACTTAGAACTTCTAAAAATGTTGTTTCCACCCTCAAAAATTCCTTGCAAGGTTATCACCTTCAAAATCTAGAAAATTTCATAGAAAATAAACTATTTTACAGTGATAGTAGTTCTTCAATCCACACTATTAATGTCAAAATAGGAAGAAATATCAACCGTTGATATGCTAAAAATTCCGCAGGACCATAGATGAATCTCCATCATCGATATCCATCTCAAAGAAATCTCGACTGTTGATCTGAGCTCCATCATCGATCGACAATTTCCTTTTGTAAACCAACTTGTTCATTGATTTTACTGAAGCCTGATCATTGCCCATCAGTCATTTCTATTGGAAAACCAATATTACCCATGAATATCGTTGAACCCCAATCATCGATGATTGGCCATTGGATAATTCCATTGACAACCAACAAATTCCATCGAACTCCAACAATCGGCCATATGACCATTATTTCCTTTCAAACCAAGCAAGAATCTATCCATCTCTAAAACCCTTATTGAACATTTTGAAACAAGGTGTGCTAGGATTGATTCAATATCAGTCTTGAGTTGACTTCTAGCGCTAACAACTATCTTGATCTTCTTCCCATCCTCTTATTCATTTTCCACAGCAATCCATCGGACGTGTTCTGGTTTCTCTAGTTTCTCTTGTCCTGTATCTTCACTAAAAGTGTCGAACAGTCTTTTGTTTCATGGTCTATTGCATGAAAATACATACATGTCATAGGTGGTTGTGGACAGTCCCAAGCATAGTGGCCAGGTTTCTGATAGTGGTGACACGCGATTGGTCCTCGACCTCCTCCAAATCCTCTACCTCTACGGCCTCCTCCTCTGAAGCCTCCTATGTTTCGTTGATTATCTTCGCGCGGTGTATTATACTGTGGTTCTTGATTGTACTGCGACTATGCATTATTGTACTATGGTGGTGTTGCGCACTGTTGTGTGGGATTATACTATTGTTTCCATTGAAAATGTTGTGCATTATATTGTGGTTGTGGTTGAAACTGTTGTGTGGGATTATATTGTGGTTGTTGCACGTTGTTATACTGCGGTTGTTGTGTAGGCTGCCCTGTTATATGTTCATCCTACACCCTGTATGTATCTAAAATCTTCTCTTTCACCATCTCCAAAGTTTTATAGTCCTTGTCTTTGTGTCCAACCGACTTGAAAAAATTACAAAATGTGGTCTTTGGTATTGTCTGATATGTATGCATTAGGGGGAAATGATAGGGATCATGCCCATGTGTTTTTCAAATCTCACACCATGGTCCTCCTAAAGATAAAGGGTTTGGCATACCCACTCCAATATTCTGCGCAAATAATGGACACCCATTATTATGATGGCCTTATGTCCTGCACATTATACACCAGACATCTTCTCTTTTCTTTTTTCCTTTATTCGGATTCAACTGGAATGTTAAGTTCTTCAGATCTTGTCTCAACTCTTCGACAGTTGGATCTGTATGCTTGTACTAGATTTCCTCTAACTGTAGGGTTGCTTGCAGAACCTCTTCCTAGCTCTCTAGGCAGGCTGGAGAGATGGTTTTCTCAACATTGGCCAATGCTTCCACTACTGCTACAAAATTACAGGTTTCTCTGAACAATGTTCAGACCCAACTAAAGCTGAAGAAAATATCTTCTTTTGCAAAGGATAACATGATTAAGTCTTTAGAAGAATTGGTGCTCAAAATTGGGTATGACCCCTCAAATGTGAAAGAAGCTGAGGAGATGCTCAAGAAGAAGAATGCTAACATAGCATCTTTGAGGAAACATCTAAAGTTGTCTGCTACAGAAGACTCACAAGCCAAAGAGATGGTTGAGACAGAAGGTGAGAAGGAGGAGATGCTAAAGTTGATCATGGAACAAAATGCACAGATAAAAGAGATGGAAGCAGAGATGGAAAGGTTAGTAACGGAGAAGGAACAGGAAACACCCATGAAAGTCATCCCATTAAGTGCATTTCCCCTCACAAGAGTTAGCACAGTAACAGCGTCAACAACTACCACAGCAGAATTTCCATCAGTCACCCCATTGACTGCTCTAGAAACATCTGTGGAGATAGCAATATCAATGGAAGAGATGAACTTACAAGAATCAGAAATCAAAAGGTTGGAAAAAGAGATAGAGAATCTCCATGATCTT
Source organism: Picea mariana (assembly GCA_032191745.1). Lineage (NCBI taxonomy): Eukaryota > Viridiplantae > Streptophyta > Pinopsida > Pinales > Pinaceae > Picea > Picea mariana. Next base: position 62,518 of record JASDQU010503376.1, on the reverse strand, counting down.
AAATCTTCTTTCGAATCCAGCTACAATACAGAGAGACACACATCAGAAAAACTGAAACATGAGCTACAACAGCTGCAAAAGCAGACAATTGTGGGAAAAACACTAGCAAAAGCCAAAGAGACCATTTGGATGGATATATCCAAATCCATAAATGAAATCTAGCCCATGGTGCAAATCATGTTTGAACAACATGAGCTAGTGTTAAGGAGCAACCAAGCCATAAACAGGATCAAGGGAGAGTTGAAAGAAATTCCCACAGAAGCAAATGAAATCATCAGTTTTCTCAATTCAAAAACTAAAGAAGAGATGGAAAACCTGAAGATTGAGGATAGGATGGAGACCATCCTCGAAGTCAAGAGAGTTCTGACTAAAAGAGGACTGATGTTGCAACTAGAGGAGAAATCCCAAATCATGAAAAGCGGAGTTCAAAGATTCTTCAGAAAGATCGAGGCATTACAGAAGAAAGGTCTTCCTGGTTTATTGATTCTAAACGACAAGCTGATGACACTTCCCGACTACAAGCAAAATATTGTCATGGTGGCAAAGGACAGCTCCAAATTCTCATGGATACAGGGAAGCATAATAGACAAGGCATTCCTAGAAATTCTCCAGTTGGATCTCAATATCCAACATGAAATCAAGTACATTTTTATCACCAGACCGACTTTTGCCAAATATACCGAGATGGATGAAATCTACCGCAGGTTGCTAAAAATCATTATCTCAAATCAACAAAGATGGGAAGAGTTGTGCGAATTGATCAAGTAGAAGATGAGGTGGACATACAAGTCAGCATCCAGAATAGTCAAAGTCAAGTTGATGACTCGCCAACAACTTCCCCAAAATCAGCATGGAGAATTCGATAGATCATAAGCAGTTCCTACAATTTAGTATTTTGTTATCTAGTTAGTTAGCATTAGATTTTGCCACGTCTTGATCATTAATGACAAGATTGATTGTAATATTTTCTATATATACTTCAAATTTTGAAGTACTAAGGGTTGATATTTACGCCCAAGCAAGTTGTAAGCACTGTAATTTTTATCAGAGATCTACCAGTAATAAAAAGACATTTCATAGAATTCCTGTGTGTTAGTTATTGGTGATGTTTTCTTCTCTTAGTTGAATGGTTTTTCCTATCTTCGTAATCATTTATGTTTTCTATATATGATCGTTTAAAAGAAGTTGAAGTTCCATAAATGATCTTTGTATACTATGTTTCTGGCTTTTAAAGATTTAAATGTTTATCTTCTGATGTTATGATTAAAAGAAATTTTAATGCTTCTTGGTTATAATTGATTATCTCATCTTTTCTGCTATCCATCATTTAAATTCTAAAGGATCTAATAGTTGCATTATCCTGCCCTGTGAAAACACCTTATAAAATCTGTTTGTTGATCTCGAACTTTATAAAACAGACCCCATAGCCCAATGGATGCGTAAGCGATATTTCAACCATTTTTATAAAACAAACAATACAGTCTTATTTATTTAACTAGCCTGATATCTGAAATCTAAAACAAAGTTAAATTTTACAAAGAGATCCTTCATTGAAACCGGAAGGGCTAGATCCCAATTTCGAAGCGGTTGGATAAAGTTACCTTTAGTAATTTTCTTCTATAACACGACAACCTCTAGGAATTTACAGAGTGATAACACAACTTTGAATCTTATCAACTTAATTAATCAAACCTGGAACCTAGAGCCTTGTCCTCAAGAATGAGTGTGTTGCTTTTCTTCCAAGTCTCCTTCACTAAAGATGAAGAGTTCTTTCTTCAACCTGTCTTCTGTACTAATACAATATGTTATCTTGACAGAAGGTTGGGTTAGATAATAAATTCTATGATCTCAACTTTAATCCATCTAATACCTTAACTTTAATTTTAACCAAAGGTTAGTATGATAGCTTCAACATGTAGCCTAGATCAAAATAATGTCATAACAAATAGATGCATATTAGAATAATCAAACATGGGTTGCATTATTCCTCTGAATGTGTTGGATCTTGAGATCCTTCTAGATCTATGGCAAGAGATCCCTTCTCCTGCAAATACCCTTTAAAGCTTAACAATTTAAACATATGTGAGTACATACCTCTGATAGCATTTCCAGGTAGTGCCACCATCTGGTAGCAGCGGTAATAATTACCAACTCTTAAGAACTTCAAGGGTGACTGCAAATGGTACTACAATTGATACTTCAACTGATACCGCAACTGATTCTGAAACTACAACTGCAACTGCAATTGCAATTTAGGGTTTTATGAGGAAACCCTAATTTTTCAAACTTCAAATTTTGAAATTGTAATCCAGGGACTAGATGCATTGAGCTGAGGCGAGTAAGCTGGTACAATCAGATTTCTGAAAATCCAAAATTTTCCTCCTCAACCTTGATCGGTGGATTTCTGGACTGGTGCTTTTGGTTTTCTGGTACTTCTGGTTTTCTGGTGCTTCTGGTTTTCTGGTGCTTCTGGTACCGGTGAAAACTGAGGTTTCACTTTCCAGGAGTTCTATCCACTGAAAAGGTGCATTGAAGGTGCCAAAGAGTTCCTTGGGCTAGGGCGCACTTTTCTAGATGACTTTTGGGTTGAAATTCCTCTTCAATAAAAAAACCCTAATTTTCTTGTACGACAACAGTGACGTTTTTTTTTCCTGTGAAAGATTCTCTCTTCATCTTAGCTCTGATACCATGTTAGAGTTTAAGCTATTATTAGGTTTCTTTTCAATTTAATAGATAACCATAGCATAGATAGGATCACTGAGAGAAACACAATCACAAGAGACACATCATTTATCCAGGGAAACCCTCATGGGCGAGAAAACCCAACAAAAAATTCCTTAATATAGATAGCCAATACAATGCCAAGAGAATAAGCCAAACACTACATAAATTCCTCTCCCAAGTAATACGCCTCTCTCTCTTCCTTCTTCTCCAACTGTAGCTCCAAACTTGCGCTCTAGATGATCCAATGAGTGAGTGAACAAATGAGGCACTGGCCTCCTTTATTTATACAAACTGGCAAGTGATGAAAGGAGGTGTCTCTTCACTGGTAAGGTTGACTTCTCTTTTTAGGTGGTTAGAACTACTTTAATTTTCCTGGGGGCCGACTTCTCAATTTTCATATTACAATTAGGGTTTGACCAATCCGCAAAAGGGGATTTGGTCATTTACAATGCCCGACATGATCAATCCACAAAAGGGGATTGATCTAATGAATAATACATCAATAATAAATAGAATACTCTTTGCAGTTACAATATTTCAATAGTGACATCAAGTTTGTACAGACCTCCAACTTTGACTCCCGAGGCAACAATTTTGTAATGATCCTGCAAGTCCTTCACTATACAATGTGTCTTGAAGAATTCAACCTTCAAAATTTGATCTGTAATGCTAGACATAGAAATCGAGTTTTTCTTTATCCCAATGACATACAAAACATTGTGAATGTGTCTTCCAGTACCATTCGAAAGTGTTACTGGAATATCTCCATATCCCTTGATCTGATAAGAACGATCATATCCAAGATAAATATGGGAACCATTATGTGTTTCTTTAAAGTTTATATGCCAATTCTTGTTACATGTCATGTGAATTGAAGCTCCAAAATCAACAAACCATGCATTTTTATCATCCGTTTCAGCAAACAGTGCAACATTAGAC
>JASDQU010503376.1:37702-48766 GCA_032191745.1 Picea mariana | reverse complement strand
TCCACTTTCCAAAGCCTCACGAATCATGTCTTCCGTCCTTTTCTTTGTCATTTTGTCTTAGTTTTCTTTGATGATATCCTCATCTATAGTAAAACCTGGATAGCCCATCTTGCTCATGTGGATTGAGTTCTCCATCTACTCTCTCAACACCAACTTTTATTCAAACAATATAAATGTTCTTTTGGTGCCTCGGAAGTCGAGTACTTGGGTCATCTTGTTGGCAAGGTCAATGTCGGGGTGGATCCTAAAAAGATTGAAGCTATGTACGATTGGCTTCACCCAAAGAATCTCAAAATCTTGCATGGATTTTTGGTTTTAACAGGTTATTATCGCAAGTTTGTTAAGAATTATAGAAAGATAGTGGCCCCTCTCACTGCTCTCCTTAAAAATATTCCTTTCACTTGGACTCTCGCAGCTGCTCAGGCCTTTCAAACCTTGAAGATGGCCATGTGCACCACTCTAGTCCTAGCCCTTCCTGATTTCACAAAGACCTTTGTCCTGGAATGTGATGCTTCCGGGAAAGGAATTGGAGCAGTCCTTATGTAAGAGGGTCAACCTTTAGCCTTTACCAGCGAACAATTGTTCGAGCAAAATTTGGGAAAATCAATCTATGAAAAGAAAATGTTGGCTATTCTGCATGCAGTGGATATTTGGCGCCCTTATTTATTGGGGCATCGCTTCCAAATTAAGACAGATCATCAAAGCCTCAATTATTTTCTGGAACAATGCCTTTCCTCCCCAGAGCAACAAAAATGGGTGATTAAGCTCTTTGGATATGATTATGAGATCATTTACAAGAAAGGCAAAGACAATGTGGTTGTTGATGCACTTTCTAGAAAATATGAAGATGAAGGGTCCATTTTTTCCCTCTCCTTCATTGTACCAGATTGGATCCAAGTTGTTCACCAGGAATGGCTACACGATCCCAAAATTTTGCATCTAATACAATAATTGCAGGCCAATTATCTTGTTTCCCCAGGGTACTCTTGGCATAATGATGAGCTTAGATACAAAGGCCGTTTGTATTTAAGAAAACAATCAAAACTTAAATCCACGGTACTTTCTGAGCTTCATGCTACACCCATTATTGGGCACTCGAGGTTTACCAAAACCTATGACCGGGTCAAATGTTCTTTTTTCTAGGATGGTATGAAACAGGACATTCACAATTTTGTGGCAGAATGTGATGTTTTTCAACGCAACAAGGGAGAAATAGTCAAAGCTCCTAGCACACTACAACCGCTTTCGATTCCACCATCTATTTGGAGGGATATCTCTATGGATTTTATTGTAGTCTTACCTAAATCGGGAAATAAATCAGTGATCATGGTGGTAATTGATCATCTTTCCAAGTATGCTCATTTTTGTGCTCTTCAACACCCATTTACAGCATATTGTGGCTCAACTTTTCATGGATCAAGTCTTCAAGATTCATGGCATGCCTCATTCTATTGTTTTCTTATCATGACCCCACTTTCACCAGCAATTTTTGACAAGAATTGTTCAAGCTACAAAGCACCCAATTGCATCTCAGCACAACTTATCATCCCCAGATTGATGGTCAAACTGAAGTTGTCAACAAGTGTTTGGAAACATATTTGAGGTGTTTTGCATCAGAACGACAAAATCAATGGGCTCAATGGTTACCACTAGCTAAATGATGGTACAACACTTCTTACCATATAGCTAACCGTATGACTCCTTTTGAAGCAGTATATGGACAAAATCCACTTTCATTTCTCCCATACTTTCTAGGTGTCTTGAAGGTCTAGGCAGTTGACGAAATGCTTACAGTTCGAGAGGCTATTCTTCGTACCCTCAAAGAGAATTTGATCATGGCCCAGAATCGCATGAAGAAACAGGGAGATCAAGGTCATTGTGAACATTAATTTGCAGAAGGAGATCAATTGTTTCTTCGACTACAACCTTATAAGAAACATTCCCTCAAGGATGACCATTTTCAGAAATTGGCACACAAATGTTATGGTCCTTATATCATTCTCAAGCATGTGGGACAATTGGCCTATCAGTTAGCTTTTCCCAGTCATTCTAAGCTCCATCATTTTTTTCATGTTTCATGCTTAAAGAAGGTGATTGGAACTAAGTGCCAAACTCAAACCAACCTTCCTGAGTTGGATGAAGAAGGCTCCATTTGGCTACAGCCACAAGCAGTTTTAAACCTGTGTGAGCGTCGTCTACGTCAACGCACCATCAATGAAGTGTTAGTCCAATGGAAAGATACAACTCCAGCATATGCCACTTGAGAACCATCTACCATTCTACAACAATTTTCTCATGTCAAGTCTTGAGGACAAGGATGTTTTTAAGGGGGAGGACATGTTAGGGACCTAACCCCTCACATAGGTAGAATAATATATTTCCATGTAATAAAGGAAAATATTAATAAGGCCTAGAAATATAGTTGCCCTTTACCTTCTCTTATAGTTGCCCAGAACCCTAATTCATTGTTGACCTATTTTGAGCTCCCTCGCTTGGGCATCTGCTCTATTTTTAGCTCTAATTGGCTTAAAAGCGCTTTTATTCACTTTTAGCTCAATGTCACTTTCGAATTATAACACCCTCGGCTGAAGTGACCTCTAATAACCCTGTTTAACCCTGGATATAGTCTAACGAGGTTGTTTAGACTACTAATCCCTCCTCCTTGGAGCTCCTATTTGGAAAGGGACATTACAATCCTCCCTTCCCGAGATTGCTTGTCCTCAAGCAATACCAAACCAAGGTGTTGTAACACCTACTCAGTCTCCTAAGTAGCATCCTCTACTGGAAGTCCTCTCCATCTAATCAGACACTCCCTGATGACCCTACTCCTCAGTTTCCACTCTTGGAACTCCAGTACCTCCTCCGGAACCAACTCCAACTGTCCATCCTCATCCAATGGGGGAAGCTCCTATGAAGTGTTGATGAATTTACCCACGTCCTTCTTGAGGCAAGAAACGTGGAACACATTATGAATCTGTCTCACTTCCAGAAGCTCTAGCTCATAGGCAACCTTGCCTACCCTATGCATGATCCTATAAGGTCCATATAATCTAGGCTTGAGCTTCTCGACCAAACTCTTCTTCAGAGATGATTTTTTGTAGGGTTGGATTCTTAGGAATACCAAGTCCCCATCCTCTAAGTTCCGCTCTATCCTATGCCTATCTGCACTCATCTTCTGCTGATTTTGAACTATCTATAGGTTTTCTTTCAGTAATTTTAGAATATCAAGACTCTTGATGATCCAATCCTTGGCTTTGGAATCCCTTCTCTCCCCGAAAACCAAGTCTATCAAAGTGGGAGTATCATAACCATATAATGCTCAGAAGGGTGGCATGGCAATGGACAATCCTCTCCTAGATGTAGCCACCTGACCCATGTTCTTTCCCATCCTCTCACATAATTTCTCAAATACCCCTCAACACACTTGTTGACTATCTCTGTCTGCCCATCTATATGAGGGTGATAGCAAGTGTGGGGTGTCAACTATGTCCCCACCAATCTAAACAACTCCCTCTAGAACGTACCAATAAACCAGTTGTCCTTGTCACTTACGATGTTCCTCGAAAACCCATGGATTTTGAAGACCTCCCTAAAGAACAAATCGGCCACCTGAACTATGTTATAATCTGTCAATATGGTGTAGAAGTGTGAAAACTTGGTCAATCTGTCTGAAATATCCCTGATCCATCTCATCTAGATATCTACCTCTAAACTACGGTTTTTTCTACTGAATCTAATACTCTGGGGGTTTCTGACTTTGTTTTAGGTACTAAGTGAACATGCTTGGTCATTTTCTNAAAGAAGGTGATTGGAACTAAGTGCCAAACTCAAACCAACCTTCCTGAGTTGGATGAAGAAGGCTCCATTTGGCTACAGCCACAAGCAGTTTTAAACCTGTGTGAGCGTCATCTGCGTCAACGCACCATCAATGAAGTGTTAGTCCAATAGAAAGATACAACTCCAACATATGCCACTTGAGAACCATCTACCATTCTACAACAATTTTCTCATGTCAAGTCTTGAGGACAAGGATGTTTTTGAGGGGGAGGACATGTTAGGGACCTAACCCCTCACATAGGTAGAATAATATATTTCCATGTAATAAAGGAAAATATTAATAAGGCCTAGAAATATAGTTGCCCTTTACCTTCTCTTATAGTTGCCCGGAACCCTAATTCGTTTTTGACCTATTTTGAGCTCCCTCACTTGGGTGTCTGCTCTATTTTTATCTCTAATTGGCTTAAAAGCGCTTTTATTCACTTTTAGCTCAATGTCACTTTCGAATTATAACACCCTCAGCTGAATTGACCTCTAATAACCCTGTTTAACCCTGTACAACCCTGGATATAGTCTAACGGGGTTGTTTAGACTACTAATCCCTCCTCCTTGGAGCTCCTATTTGGAAAGGGACATTACAATCCTCCCTTCCCGAGATTACTTGTCCTCAAGCAATACCAACCCAAGGTGTTGTAACACCTACTCAGTCTCCTAAGTAGCATCCTCTACTGGAATTCCTCTCCATCTAATCAGACACTCCCTGATGACCCTACTCCTCAGTTTCCACTCTTGGAACTCCAGTACCTCCTCCGGAACCAACTCCAACTGTCCATCCTCATCTAATGGGGGAAGCTCCTATGAAGTGTTGATGAATTTACCCACGTCCTTTTTGAGGCAAGAAACGTGGAACACATTATGAATCTGTCTCACTTCCAGAAGCTCTAGCTCATAGGCAACCTCGCCTACCCTATGCATGATCCTATAAGGTCCATATAATATAGGCTTGAGCTTCTCGACCACACTCTTCTTCAGAGATGATTTTTTGTAGGGTTGGAGTCTTAGGAATACCAAGTCCCCATCCTCTAAGTTCCTCTCTATCCTATGCCTATCTGCACTCATCTTCTACCGATTTTGAACTATCTATAGGTTTTCTTTCAGTAATTTTAGAATATCAAGACTCTTGATGATCCAATCCTTGGCTTTGGAAGCCCTTCTCTCCCCGAAAACCAAGTCTATCAAAGTGGGAGTATCATAACCATATAATGCTCAGAAGGGTGGCATGCCAATGGACAATCCTCTCCTAGATGTAGCCACCTGACCCATGTTCTTTCCCATCCTCTCACATAATTTCTCAAATACCCCTCAACCCACTTGTTGACTATCTTTGTTTGCCCATCTATATGAGGGTGATAGCAAGTGTTGGGTGTCAACTATGTCCCCAACAATCTAAACAACTCCCTCCAGAACATACCAATAAACCATTTGTCCTTGTCACTTACGATGTTCCTCGGAAACCCATGGATTTTGAAGACCTCCCTGAAGAACAACTCGGCCACCTAAACTGTGTTATAATCTGCCAATATGGTGTAGAAGTGTGCAAACTTGGTCAATCTGTCTGAAATATCCCTGATCCAGCTCATCTAGATATCTACCTCTGAACTACGGTTTTTTCTACTGAATCTAATACTCTGGGGGTTTCTGACTTTGTTTTAGGTACTGAGTGAACATGCTTGGTCATTTTCTCATGTAGGTTCCAGTTTATTATGTGTTTTAGCAATATAAGACAATGCATGAAAAATATGGATAACACAACTAACTGATATATATAATGCTGAAAAAAGTAGGAAATACAATAATAACTGGAAGCAGATATGCTAATCGTCAGTTAGATCTCATGGATTGTCACTGAAATACAAAATAACTAATAAGAAATACCTGTGATCAAAAGAATGGGTATTGGCCTATGCATGCACGGATAGATCTACAAAAAGCAGTCTGGCAGCTCACGGTAACCGTTGTAGAATCTGGAAAACTTGCCCCGATGGCGATACCCGAAAGAATGAGCTAGAAACTGTCTCAAAATATGTGCCCTAGCCTCTAGACTGATCCTGATGACTGTCGGACCAAAGATCATACCTATGGAGCTCCAAATGTCACCCCCTGGGGATTTTCGCACCTCTTGGGCTCAATGAGTGCGCCCTAGTGATTCCACTTATGGAATCTGACGATGTATAGCTCAAAATGATCGTCTCGGTCTCCTTTGTAATGGGTCGGAAGGGATTCCTCAGATCTTCCCTGGAATGTCCTTTGGAACCCCAAATGTGCTTCCTCTGGAGTTGTGTCCTAAATGATTGTTTTCCACTTTCCAGAAGATTCCACCGTCGGAAAATAATGATAGATGGCTCAATAGGTGCGCTCTAGATATCTCTCTAATGGGTCGGAAGGAATTGGCCAAATCTGAACTGTCACAAGCAGTCGCAAAAACCCTCCCTCAAACACTTGCGTCATCACTGGCTGAGTTGTGCAATCAATGAGGTGGACACTGTAAAGCATGGTGAAATACCTAGATCGTATCTCCGATAAGCTAGGGTGTGTCTCTCAACACCAAAACCGATCAATGGTGGTGGTTTCCTCCAGAAATCCACAAAACAACCAGGGGGTCGATTTCCTCCTCCTCTGCAAATATCTCAACATCAAATCATAACATAATTTTGAATCAGGTTGCTTTACCCTTCCTTTATAGCTTCTCGAAACCCTAATTTGTTGTTGACCTTTTCCCTCCAAGTGACTTTTACTTTATTTTATTATTCCTTGATTAAATCACTTAATTAATTAATTAATTAACCATTTTACCTCTAAAAAGTGATTTATCCATCCTTATGGCTTCTCCGACAACTGAAAGTCACTTATCATCATATTATCTTGTAATTATCTTCCTCCTGCTTCCGATGAGCCATTACACTAAGAGGTTTCTCCAAGTAATATGCCCATTATGGCCTTCTTAGTGAATTTAATTAAGATATGACCCATAATAACTCAAAATTATGGAAATCATTGGAATGCAACTGAACCAAAGCCACATTGTGCGGAATGGATCTTGATGATGAACGATGCAAGTCGGGCCCAATAAAACCCCTCAATATCTCACGAACTCTCTTTCACCTGTATTTGGCTACTCGGGTAGGCATAACACTCTGAAATGTTGTAATGTTATAATGTCCCAAAATGGGGACATTACAGTCCTCCCTGCTGGAATATTGTTTGTCCACAAGAAATAACTAAATCCAATTACATATGATATTAGGGTCCCATATCCACCTATGTGACACAAGGTAGACTCCCCTCAAGATGTGGCCTCTCCAAGTTCTCACCATGCATGACACCCACATTCTCCTAATTAGTAGAATGATCAATGGCCAAAGAATCCCAGTCAACTCCCCAAGCAACCAATCTACTCGAAACTCAACTCCATCAAACCTTGAACTACCAAGCACTCCAATCCATGGATCCCATATCATAATGTGAACTGCAATGCCTCATGAAATATAGTCCTGTAACATATCAATACCCTAAGTCTCCTGCCAATAACACACGGTCTCAACTCGAAATGAGTCTGTCCTCCAAGACCGTACCAACCCCAACACGACCTCCACCAACTGGACATGTTTCTGCCATAGTGAGGTACTACAAGACCTCAACGAATCACCAACAAGTGACGTGATCCCCCCAATACTGAAGCTCACTGGAAAGTCAAAGTGACTTCCCCCTACAAAGATCAACTCATCTCCATCATTCAATGAAATTCCCAACCTTGTAATCCCAGGGTCCCATGCTAGCTTCCTACAGGGACCACCACATGGGCGTTGCACTACTCTGATCATGACTATCTGCTCAAAGTATATGTATTGGATCCCCCACTCCTGGATCCTCATGCTGACATACCTATGAAAACTAGGCCTACTGTCAAGAAGTTGAACATGTAAAGGTATCTCTATGGAATCAACATGTGTCCAACCACCTCCATACTCGATCATGAGTATCAATAGGGAGAACCTATCTCACCACATAGAACAAGTCCCTGTAAACCCTCTCAAAACCATCCAAGAGTGAAGTATGTTGATCTCTGGCGCAACTTGGTCCATCATAAGATGAAACAACCCACTAACCAAATGGAATCTCGGATCCCATGGCAACATTGGAATTTCATCACTTCCAATCCCCACTAACTACTTGTGTGTCATACTAATAATTGTCAGAAGCCCTCCATCCTCATCCCAATGAGAATCTGAATCTATGTCACCCTCTTATATATCTTCTATCCCATGGCCTAAGATGCTCACCATCACACCCAAGGTATCAACTATCTGTCTCTGATGATCCACCCCTATCATGTTGTATGCAATAAAGACACTCATGTCAGGTGGTCTCGTCCTACCAACTCTCGATGTCCCCTGCCACTGTCTATCTTCCCCTATGTTGTTGTCAATGATGAAAGTATCGGGAAAAGATAATAGAGACATATGTAACTGAATGTAGGAATGGAAAGTCTCATATGCTTTGGTCAATTCCCAAGATTGTACCAAAAACTCATCCACTAGCACCCATGGTGAATAATCATCTATACTCCAACTATCGGATACAACAATAGATAACTCCACAAATTGTTGGTCAATCACTCTCCCTCTATCATCACTCATATAGTTGTTTCTACTGTGAAGGTGATCTCCTAGAACTATGTGTTGCTACAAGGGAGAGGAATCTCCATGCTCCACTAAGTGTGTCTCCTCCCTGCAATCCAATGCGTCCCCATGAATCCCATGGTACATCTCTCTCATCATCATATATCCAAGGTGTACTGTCGGATCAACCTCTATGTGGATATCAACCAATCCTAGAACACAAATGAAAGTGTCCTCGTAACTTCCCCTGGCTTTGGAATCCTCATGTGTATGTGTATGACCGATTGTCTCAGAACTACCCATGAATGGTGGCCCCTGTGACACTCGGACATCCTCCAGCAATGTAACTGAGGAACATATATGACTCTCTACCGAGATAGATATAGTGTATCTCTGACTAGTCTCCTCAACGAGCTCATCAAATCTGGACTCTAATTCTTGAAGGGTTGTCTGTGTGCCTTCCAATAATCCTCGTGTGCTCACCAACTCATGAGTGATTCGGTCCACCTCCAACTCCTGCTCCCTCAGGGCTTTGCGATACATATCGCCAACCTCCAATAGGTAATTTTTGTCCATCAACACTGCTGGTAGTCAGCCCTCATCATAGTTACTCTTTCCCTGAGAGTATGAAATTCATCCATGGCAAATCCCCCATCTGAATTATCATGTGCCATCGATGCCATCCAACAATAATCTCCCACCAATACATGTGTATCATCCATGCATCTAGTGGCTACCATGATCATGTCCTCAGTGACTCTCAACTGTCTCGTTTAGTGTTGTGACTCCTGATCATAGTCTCGCTGAGGTTTTACCTCATTCCCCTCACTGATAGTGTCAACAATAGAATCCCCAACAACACACTCCTCAAAAGATAAGGAATTGAACTACCCACTATCCACTATGCTACTGATTCATCTTGTATGCCACTGCACACCATCACCAAATGCTACCCCCATCYGAATCACACTGTATCYTGTATGGGAAGTTGTATCCTCCTGTGCACTCATTCTGCTAAGGTCATCTGCACCTAGATCCCATACAGATGTGTCTAGACATGAGATATGGTCATCTCGACCCATGCAGAGTGCACCTTCATCACTGTGGACTGGTCCTGGAAGTGAGTATCCTATAAAACTGTCAGTCTCCACAACATGATCTAACATTGGAATATCCAAAAGAGGTGACTCCCCCTCCACATGATGGTAGGTATGTGTAAGGTCAACTGTCTCTAAGTCATGTCTCTCCTCCTAGGTCTGTGGATCCATATGTCCCTGATGTACAATCCTCACACAAGGCTCCTCCACCATATTGGGAATGACATTGATATCCTTATGTGTCATGGCTATCATAGGTGTCTGAGAAGATAAAGAATGTGTCATTGTCATCATAGAAAGATCATCATCCTCCATACATGACTTCCTGGAAGCCATGTCTATACCCAAGGGTTGGTCATCCAACAACCTAATCTCATCATGTCCAAGTTCTCACACATATGAATCCTCACAAGTGTCATCATTATGTTGAACTATTGAAGTTTCAACACTGCCTGGTAGGGAAGATGAAGAACATGCGCTATCATCATGTCCATCCAGTTGTCCCTCATATGTGCAAGAGCCACTAGACTTATCGGACTGCTCTAAATAGGCATCTATGGTTTGTTGACCACCTATTCAACTAGGGGGTCAACTCCATGTACGATGAATATATGCATCATTATATGCTACCAAGTCAAAGACTTATTGGCTCTACAAGGCAGTTTTGGCCTTCATCACATATTTTTTTAATGGAATTTCCGCTCCCCTGTGTGGGATAATAATGTAATAGGTCTGCATGGATAATAGTTAGGCCAGTTACCTTAGGAATTTATCATTAGAGGATTCCCTTTCACTGAGTGTTTTTTTTCCTCAGGTTATTAATTTGGCCTAACCAGCCTTATTAATTTCCCTTGAGCTTTTCACTCCCACAATAATTCCTCCAAAGTGGTGAAAGGCATTCTAATGGTTTCGTCCTTTGGTATCTAGTATCTAGGAATGTTGTAAATGACCATGTAAGACATCTCTGAAAGTTTTGCGAAATTCCGTCGAGTCTAGATAGGTTTTTTTTAATTTATTAAAATTGCCTAAGTTCGGTAATTTTAATTAAAATTTGATTAAAAAATGTAAAAACTAGGTCCTTTAACTTTTTCTAGGGTTATTTGTACTCAAAAGAAATGGAATGAGACCCCCTACACCCTTGGACCAAGTTTCATCTCAATTGGACAAGTTTTTCTAGGTGTTTGTCCATGACGAGTCTTAGTCAGTCAAAAACAACAATTTAATTGTTAGTCATGACATAGTCAAAATGTCATTTTTTGTAAAATTGAGCTAAATGGTTAGAGTAAAGGTGGGAGATGATGCCTAAACATTATCCTATCCTATCCTAACCCCTTTCCTAACCTTTTAAACCCCCTCAACCTTACACTCACTTCATTTCACTTGCTCCCCAAGGAAAGTTGTGCCCCCCTTGAGGAAGTCAATGTCCCAACTTAAAACTTAAAGTGGGATGAGCCCCCTAACCCCTAGTGCGCCCTTCCTAGCCCCTAACCATAGTGTTGGGTGGTATAAAA
>JASDQU010503375.1:38196-51577 GCA_032191745.1 Picea mariana | reverse complement strand
AACCTTCTACTCAATATATAGCTATTCATAGAGAATCTTAACTACCTACTGGCCCACTTATAATGAGAGCCTACTTAACTAATTTGGGTCTTATTAATAAAGAGTATCTTTTTTAAAATGAATGACTGTTAACTAACTATTTAGTGGGGCCTTATTCAAAGAAAGTAAGGGGGTTAGTGTAGGACCCTAACATCGTATGTGCCAAGGACTTGCCAATGTTGATGCTAGCATGTAGAGGATCTTTGGGAGTGACCAGCTTTGGTTGGGAGTGGTTCCTAGCTAGGAGGAGTTGGTGTCTAGGGTTTTCTTATGGTTTCCCTAGCTAGGGTTTGGAGAGCTTTACTTGCAGATTTGATTTTCAACTTACGTTATCTTCATGATTGAATAGATTTAAGCCTTGGTTATTCATGCTGATTTGACATAACATAGAGCTAAATTCATTAAGTGATTTAACACATCTAGAAGATAAGAGGGCAGATTTACTGTTGTTATAATCTTCTGTAATAAGACATTTCAGATCTGTTATATGCTTAGAAAGTGTGCCCGAAGGGCTGTAACTTATTGGCATTGAAATCCACTTGTTCAGTATTTATTTTCTTGCGCAGCCTGGTAAATTGGGTTGGACAGAAGTAAAATAATGGCTTCTGTAATTAGTATTTTAGATTCATCCCTAAGGCTGAAAGTTCACAGGAAATAGATCTGGGAAACCTCAAGTAAATGAGGTGAAATTTCTGAAATTGCATTAAAAGTCAGATTTTCAAAATTACAACAAAGAGCACTAGAGTATACACCTACTTAAGCATCCAGTTCACGGGCCCTAAATTCAGCACGAGACCTGCTTCCCAACCCCAACTCAACAAGGGGCATGCATCTCTTTCTGTGCTTGACTGTTAGTGTTTCCACTTGCATTATCAAAATATTCCAACAAAGATGCATCTTTTTGAAACCATCAACAAACCTATTGTTTTTTGTGACATCAAAGTTTGGGGACCTAGTTTAATTTCAATTGGTTGGGTGTGTGGAAAAAGTCCAATATATCATGCTTTAGAATATGGTCCATTGCAATCGCACTATCCCACGGGCCACGGTTCACACCGGAGTTTGGTGCCCATCCCTTAGACCTTGAGAACATTTTTAGGCTTGTCTTTTTTCTTCATAGGATTCAAACCCTAGGGGACTCAACTATCCCAACTCAACAAGGGATATGCATCTCTTTCCATGCTTGAGCATTAGTGTTTCTATTTGCATTTTCATGATATTCCAACAAAGATGCATCCTTTTGAAACCATCATCAAACCTATTGTTTTTTGTAACCTCAAAGTTTGGGGACCTACTTTACTTTCAGTTGGTTGTGTGTGTGTCAAAAAAGACAATCTATCATGCTCCATCATATGATCCATTGTAATCGGACTATCCATGGGCAGTTATTCACACTAGAGTTTGGTGCCCATCCCTTATTCCTTGAGAACATTTTTAGGCTTGTCTTTCTTCTTCACAAGATTCAAACCTTAGGGGATTTAGCTACTAGATGAGAGAGATATCCTTATCTGTCCCTTTGTTCTTCAGAGGAGATTGTCTCCTTAAGCCTCTCTAGAAGTAGATAATGTTCATTCTCTAAAGATTCTCCACTTATTCATTCCATTGACATTTCCATTGAGTACCTCCC
The DNA here is from genome assembly GCA_032191745.1 of Picea mariana. Taxonomy (NCBI): domain Eukaryota; kingdom Viridiplantae; phylum Streptophyta; class Pinopsida; order Pinales; family Pinaceae; genus Picea; species Picea mariana. Next base: position 49,911 of record JASDQU010503375.1, on the reverse strand, counting down.
TACCTTTAGGTACTCTTTGGGCACCTATGGGCCACCTACGGGCCACCTACTCCCTACTAAAGTGGAGATCAACAAGGCAATGATGGATGACATATACCTGTACGACATTCAGCTCACTTGTATCTCTCCCCCTTAGACTCTTGGCCCCAAGATGGCCCTCTGTTATGAGCATTTTCTGCAGCTGCAAGATAGTCTCATTGTTTGTCCCCACTATATTTTGTGTCACCGGTCACATGGCCTTATGACTCCACTCAACCAAGGGTTTGTTCCCACTGTTTACAAGTCGCGCCAGATCACCACATCCTACGAGTGAAGAGGATATGAAAGTTGTGCCATCTTTAAGAGATTGAGATTGAGGAACAAATTGTCTTCAAATATCCCATATATTGTGAGATGTGGGGGAGATATCACTACATGTTCTGTGATTTTGGAGGGTCTCTTACCACCTTCTTTCATTTCCTAGTCAGAGATTTCTAGCTTTATACATATGTCAATTGATCATGACCTCACCTTGTGAGACCTTTTCAAACCTTGCAACACTAGGATCATGACCTCTTGTTTCCAACTTTTCTCAATGACTAGAGCCACTGCGCATCATGCAAATTCATAGCCACAGATGCAAATGACATCAGATCTATGAGACAACACACATTTTCCCACTCAGTTACTAAACTTCTCACCTCCATGAGGTCATTAGGCCACTCTTTCTCCATGTGTGGTGCTTACCCTCAATGCAAATCGAGTAGGAAGATTTTCGTCACCACATTTTTCACTTCAGCCTCAGATTTTAGGAGAGCTTTGACAAACTGCTCCCATGTTCCTCCCTAGTTCACCCAATCAAGCCCTCTGAACCCCAAGCACTCCCCATAGGACATTATCAATCTTCGCATCAACTTCATAGGGATAGATGATGACAAGAATGTTTGTACTCCCTCCTCTACTTCTACCTCTATCTTTATCTCTAATATTGAATCATCTTTCCTCCCTTGTCAGTTCACCCTTTCTCATGTACTTGTTTAATTTTATTGTACTTTCATATGTATCTTCTCATCTTTCAGAATTTAGGAGTGATCTTGGCATTCCCAGAGTCCAATGTTAATCGATTGTATCTTGTAGTCCCATCAACCTTTTGTGGACATCAATAAAATTATCTTATCTTAATATATCATCAACTTTCTACTTAGGGTATTTTTCCCAAGCTTGTTGCCAAATGAACCATTTACTTAAGTAGAGTTGTCATCCTTTCCTTCCAAACTGAAACAATTCAATCTCACCTTACTAATTTACCTAGTTCTCTACAACACTTGATCTTGTTGCAATGTTGCCTATTAGTCTAGAACTAAGTCTTTCACTACATGATCCAACATATCCTCATTAGAAACTTCATCTAATAATTATGGTAGAAACAACTTTAATTGGACACTTCACTACACCAAAGCATCTTTGAATGATAAGCTATCAATGTCCCTTAACAAACTAGCATTGGTCCCATTGCATCTCCAAAGGAGTCATCTTCAATTTCAAGAGGCAATTCAAGGTTTGGCATACCTAAAACCCATGCATCACAAATATTCCACTTCAAGGTTTCAATGCATGCTCGAGTTGTGGTCCATCAAAATGCTCAACCTCCTTTAGTGAAAGCATTAAAATGTGTTGCAATGTCTAAGAAGCATTCTACAAACTTCCTTAGATAATTGGCTAACCCCATAAATCCTCTCAATATAGTCAAACTCTCTGGGCATGGTCAATTCATATTGGCCTTGGACTTCTTCGAGGCTATATGGAGTTCACCTCTACCAAAAATAAACCCCACACAAGTTTTGTCTTGAAAACACAATTTCTTCATATCAGCTTGTAATTTGTGCTCTTGGACAGTTTAATGTACCATCTTCAATTGTTGCAACTACTCCTCCCTAGGTTTTTCTGAAAACCAAAAAGTCATTTAGCTAAACAACGGCAAAAGTGTCAAGGAATGGTCTCAAGACAACATTCATCAACCTCATAAATGCTCCTTGAGAATTGTATAAACCAAATGGCATAACAAACCACTTATATAGCCCTTGCTTTGTTTTGAGAGCACTTTTCCAAGTATCTTCCTCGCACATCCAAACCTAGTAGTATACGCACTTCAAATCCAACTTTGTAAAGCATCCTCCATTCTAGAATTGGTCAACCAACTATTAACACTTGGCAAAGGATATCTGTTTTTTATTATAATTTTGTTCTGAATTTGAAAATCTACACACATTTACCAAGGTCCATCTTCCTTCAATACCGATACCATGATTGAACCACACGGGGATGCATTGGGCTAGATTAATTATTGTTCCAAGAGTTCTTTCCATTACCTCTCGATCTCCTTGCTTTCAATCAATGAGGTTTTATACATTCAGATGTTTAGCAAGGATTCGACCACAAGTTCAATGTAATGCCAGATTGCTCTTCTAAGGGGCAAGCCTTTTGGCACAAGAAAAGCATCCCTGTACTGCAGCAGCAACTTACCTAATCGTTGGTTTTGCTCTAGAGTCTACTTGAACACTTCTGCTTTGAGTGTTGATTCGATCTTAAGCCTGAAAATCATCAAAATAAACCTATTGGAATACTCAATCACTTTGCATGTGCCATTGAAATCGAGGAAACTTTCTCCTTAGCCTGTATGGATTAATTAGGTAGAACTTGCCATCGTTCTTCAATCTACACATATTAGCACACCTTAAGAAAATTGCATCTCTATCCAAAATGTAGGGACAGACTSTCCACAATTACCTTACAGAAATCAGGACGCACCATATCACATTTGCACTCATCAACAAGGTTGGGGAAATAACAAACTTGAATTTGCACTGCATAGTGACCRTTAATGTAGCCAATATAGTGTGGGATGTGGTATAACTGCTAATCCAAGCCTTTTCACCAGTGGTCCTATGATCAAGTTTCTCAAACTTCTATGATAAAAGATTGCAGGCASAGTAATTTTCTTGATATGTATCTTCATGTGGAATAACTCTAATCTTTGATTTTCATCACTTTGAAATTGTGGCTTAGCCATCAATGCTAGCCTATCATTAACTTCTTCCACCCCATCCAMCTTCCGTCTATCATCTTAGCCAGCTTTACTCAGCCAGAATTTTCTCCCTATGCAATTTTTAGGAATCAGTTCAAGGTACCACTACSAACAACCATCATCCATGTCCCTSTGCATCTTGAAATGCTTATAACCCTTGCGAGGTAATTTTCTCCAAGAAACTTAAACCACTCTTATACCAAATGACATGTAATTTTCATGTGCCTACAATCTTCAAAGTTGCCGCTTGGTTATACAAATCCTTCAGCTTGTGGCTTAAAGGGGTTGAAAATGTGTTTCCACGAAGTTTCTTTACCACAATGATATCCACTTTCTCGCTCTACAGAATAGAACCAGATTAAATGTAGATAATAAATGACAGCATAGTGCACATACCCAGAACACTACACAAAGAATTTTATCAGCAATTCTTTTACTTCAGGGAAAGCATGTAATACAAAAGACCACAACTTTAATGTTGTTCTCCCAATTACACACATATGTGAAACAGTTCTGCTTCTACACTATAATATCAACAGACATAAAACTTGGAAGGCAAAACACCTTGACCATTGGACTTTCTTTCCCACAACTTGTCCTGACTCTTTTTCATATTCCCCACTGTGGTCTTGCACCTTTGTATCATTGTGGACTTCTGGTTTCTCCAGTGATGCATTGTCAGTTCTACACCCTCATGGCAGGAATTCATGGGTCTTATAATGCTGGCAATATTATCTTCACCTCCACAATATAGAGTTGTGGGCATCCTCTTCCCACACATGAAACCACGGATCTTCAATTTCTCTTGCATCTTTTCCATGTACGCAACCCCACGACCATGAGGGTCGAGGTCTTGTGTCCAATCTGTGAGTTTGGGTTGCCAACTTGCATCTCTCCAAAACATTGTACCTCGTGATCTTTTTGCAACCTTGTAAGCTTAGGGTTGTGATCTCAAACAACACCACAACTTTCTTGTAGCCTGCCAGGGGAGTTATGCGCCCTTTGAACAACACAACTTTCTTGTAGTACTGCAAGGCAGGGGGGGTCCTTTCAACCCAACAACTTTTTCACTTCACAGACTCTTCCTCTTCTACAGGCCTCAGTAATCACTCAAAATCAGGGTTTCTATCTAATTGTGTTTACATATACCAATTAGCTATGGCCTAGTTTCAGTCTTCAGCAAAACTTGACAATGACATAATGGCATCAACATCAGAGCGAATGAAGTAGGTTGATATGAGAGTGCTTCCAAAGAAAACCCAAACAATATTTGATGTTCTTTTGTTAGAATTTAAATATTGTAATTTCCATTTGCAAATGCTATATTCTTTCCTTTACCTATGGACTCAATTTGACATATTCTTTCCTTTACCTATGGTCTCAATTTGACATGACCTCAAGCACAGTCAGCTTATTATGTGTCACGGACAATCCTTATCAAATACAAAATATTGAAATATGTAAAGAAAACCATCAGCCCCAGAACCTCTGTGCTTGTCATTCAAGTGGGACTACCATATCATCCAGATTCCTATTGGTAAACGATTTGTTCTGCTTCGATTGTTCATGTCACAAATAATTTTTCCACATTGTGGAATGACTCATAAGTGGTGGTAATAAGATCTATATCTAATCATTTGCAATCCTGCCCCAAAAGCTGTGCAAGACTTGCTGCTAGTGTTATCCTGAACCATATATTCTAGATGTCAACAGAACAGGTTACTTAATCATGAAGAGAGGAACAGTTTAAAAAGACGAATTATAATACAGATAAAAATGGCAGAGCGCACATGCAAATCATGGAATAAGTAGATTGCCAAACAAAGATGTTCTCTAGGTTAAAGATTTTGAATTTTACCCCACCACCCCTGCCTCTTCCACGGCCTCTCCAGCTGCCACTAGAATTCCCACCCGAATTGCACAACTGAACAGCAAAACACAAACAACATTTAACAGAATCCATGAAAACTAATAAACACAGTAAAGTGAAGTGATTCTCAAAGACAAACTTTAATGGATATGCCACGTCTTCATGTTAAAACCTAAGCTATTGCTTACTGCATAATAAGTTTAACATCAAATTTCACTACTTAACAAGGATGACATGTGAGTATGAAATTCAGCTTTGATTGACATACTAATTATAATATTATATATAATAGATGAAGATTCAAAAGATGGAATCTTTACATATCCCTACAAAATACACCATTAGATACCGGGCCTCTGTCAAATCTCATGGTCATCTTCACACCCTGTAAATGGTTTACCTTCAAGCCAATTACATCCAATATCCTTGTGAAACAACGTCCTATGATAGATTAACTACTAAGCACTTAGTATTAGAACTTACATTCAGGTAACTGTGAACCTCCAGTAAGGTGAATATCTTTCCAGAGTTATCTTTTGTGATACATTATTTACCAACATGAAGTTTGTATTTAGATTAACATATATCTTTAGCATTAAATGCACCTCCCAGATACCTAGGCCACACTTGTTTCATAGCTCTATGAAGAAGAAACTTACATCCATAACCGAGAACTCAAAAAAATTGTATCCATAACTATACATGCATGTAGTAAGTTTCCAGCTAGCTGGCCCCACATTAAAATTATAAAAAAAAAACTGTGCAATCGTAGGTGCTGATAGAATTAATGTAATTGTCATATCAATGTATTTTATTATGTATTAATACTGAGTGTTAGTGCTAACAAATAAAGGGACATGGAGAGTGTAAGCATCAGATAATCAAGTCACAGCCTCCCAGATACATAGGCCACGCTTGTTTCATAGCTCTATGAAGGAGAAACTTACATCCATAACCGAGAACTCAAAAACTTTGTATCCATAACTATACATGCATGTAGTAAGTTTCCAGCTAATTGGCCCCACATTAAAATTGAAAAAAAAAAAAAAACTGTGCAATCGTAGGTGCTGATGGAATTAATGTAATTGTCATATCAATGTATTTTATTGTTTATTAATACTAAGTGTTAGTGCTAACAAATAAAGGGACATAGAGAATGTTAGCATCAGATAATTAAGTCACAACCTATTAATAGAAGGGGTCAAGACAGGATGTGTTAACGAGGCATTAATAATGTCTTAATCCTAATCTAGTCAATTATATTGGTTGGGCATCTCTTCCAAGAGACTGTGTGCATACATCTTTTATTTTCATTACTGAATAATACAATACACGTAACCCATCTCTCTCTCCATATGGGCAATAGAGTATGAAGCAGTAAAGAAGCTGATGGACAGCGAAAGGGTACCCAACAAGATCTGCCAAGCAGACTTAAAAAGGAATAAAAACACATGGGACCTACAATGTCAGAAGTGGTTCAGCAGCTGGAACAAATCAAAGGAAAGCTGACCAGTTGACAGGAAGGAGTTGAAAATTCACATAAAAATGTGTCACAAAAAAGGTTAGTGGAAAAGAAGTCCCAAGAGGAAGCGGCAGTACTACATGGACAACTTCAACCCAACCCATACGGAGAAATTAGAGTTCAGGACTACTGGAAGTTTAACATCTTGTGGAGAGAAAAACAAGTTTTGGCACAAATAAGAAATAGCTCACATAAATTGAGATGTGAAAGGGGAAGATGGGAAGAACCGAAGGAAGAACAGGAAAATAGGGCATGCCAGGGGTGTAGAAAGGGAGAGATGGGGACCAAACAACATTTCCTACTGCATTGTGAGACATATATCCACATAAAGAAGAAATCAAAGTTACATAATGGCAGTTGAGAGACAGCATTCAAAAAGGGCCAGGTAGAGAACACAGCCAAGCAAGCCTCAAGGATGATGCACACCAAAAACAAATTACTGAAAGCCAATGCAGCGAGTTTAGGAAATTTACTATGGAGGGAAGGTAGTCAAATCCAAATGAGTAGTCCAAAACTTCTTTGTACCATGCTATAGATCATGTCTCCTTACATTTAGTTCATCATTCCTTTCTATGATGAAATGTTGCATCGGATGTAAGCCTCGTGGATGTCTTAATGAAATTCAAATTCAAATTCTCTCTATGATCTGATGTATCCTTTTGTGTGTTTGATTTTCATATGGTATTGTTATCACTCGAAATTGGAAGGAATCAAATGAAACATACAAGTAAAATGCCAATGTCACTGTTACCCTGTCATGGGTAGCAACCTTTGATATCCTTACAACGGTATCATGTACCTGCCTGCACGAGATTTTAATTATTTCGGATCAGTTTCAAAATCAATCCTTTCCATTCTCCAATTTGCGACATGATGCCGAAAGACAAAAGATGAACTATGATGTGCTTTCTTCAGATGCTCAGATACTCCTTGGTGATCCAGTCACTCCATCGATGCTCCATGTGTAATATTTGTTTAGCTATGATGATATAACCCCCTGACATGTCATGAAGTTGCGGTTACCTTATGACGGTTGACTAGGATGTCATAGCATATAAAGTTTTCTCACTTGTGTCGTGTTAGCATGGAAAACATGTTCTTGGTTAGAAGTATGGACCTCTTCTAAGATGACTCATACTACTAAGTTGTTTAGAGTCTAGACTGAGTAGTGTGATCCATATCCTAATTACACTAAGCATTTTCCATTTCCCCAGTATCACTCATTTCCAGCCACATTAAAAAAATAGCATCCCATCATGTATGGCTACTCAAAGGTCAAAAGGAAAAGTTGAAATCAAAAAAGCCTATGTCAAATAAAGCTATGAAGGCTAAAGAGGTGAAGAGCAAAGTCAAATAAAGTATAAACTACTTCACTATGGTCCACCCCTTTCAAGTCCTAAGGGAAAAATGTCTATCTAAAGAAAAAGGAACTTAGAAAAAATCAAAGAAATGAAAGGGGAAGTGTGTGAAAACTGTAGTAAAGGCTCCCTCTAGAAGGAAAATATGAAAAGAATGCCTAGCTAAAATAAAGCTAAAGATCAAAAAAAGATTAAATGGCCTATGCATGTCTACAACTCTGAGAGTCATCACATGTCCCCTTTTCCCCCTTCATCACTAATCTCACTAATTGCCTATCCACCACCTAAAAAACCTAGGAAATATGGGTTTTCCTTAGGAGTGGGCTTATTTAGAATTATTAACAATATTTCCCTAGGTAAAACTCAGGCAAGTATTTAAATTAAATTAAAATGTTATGCTTACTAGGAAATTGTCACTTGATGCCGTGAATTAGTGATTTTCTAAGGGGTTAGACCCATCATCCTAGGTAGATATTGCACATTGGAGTGTTATTGACCCATTGGACACATGGAGCACCACCTTTTCCTATTTGAGCACATATTTAATGTCTCAACTTAAGTGGAAGGGCGAATTTCACCTTGGCACGTGATTTATTTCATTAATGAAGGAAGGTGTTGAGCTTATTTAACCATTTTGACCCTTTCTTAAAGGGGGCATATCATGAAAAATATTATGTTATGGTGATTGACCTTGTCAAGAAAGAGAAAAACATTATTTATTTATGATTTGACCGCATCAAGTAAGAAAATCATTATTTATTGTAAAGAGCACATTTAAATATTATTTGGCTCATGGTTCAATGATTTTACCCATGGTATTCTTCTTACCCGTGGTTTTTGTAAGTGGTTTAGGGCTTCCTCTTTACCTATAAAAGGGGAAGGCCTCTCATTTGTAAGAGGGATTGGATTGGAGAAAAAAGGAATTGTTGTTGCTCAAGCATTGTGGTGTAAGTCTCTTTTATTTTTTGGTGGAAAACTCTCATGCTTAACGACAGTAAGATTATGGTCACTTTTCTTAATTAAGTAAGGGTTTGCAAAAATTTGTAATTGGATGAGGTATGGTTTACAGCATATGTTTTTTTTTTAACAAGAACTCGGAAAAATTATATTAAAAAGTGTGGATAAATCCACTGTAGTACAAAAAAGGGTGTCATGAATGACCTTCGAGAGATAGAAGCTTTGAAGATTGGAATTGCTAATATAAAATTTGTGTCCATTGAGTTTCTGCCTTCCCTAGCTATAACATAACTATTGTATTTCGAAGAATACAGTCTATAGAAGACTCCATTTATATACAACGTAAAACAATACATGAACTTGAATTTTAAAAATTCAGCTACCCGGTTCCATTTTGATCCTTGATTGCCCTTGCTGCTCCCAAATTGGGTCTGGAAAGGGCTCATTGAGATCCGGGATTTGATGTACTGTGGTTGAAGGTTACATTCTTAGAGGATCCCTAGGTGCTTGTTGGGGAACTAGGCTGTTGATGGCTTCTTTCCATCTGGTCCATTTTGCTTTGCATAATCTCCAAACTGTTGCGTTGCTCTTCGATTTGGCTCCTTTGAGCAAAGATTTTGTCTTGTAGCCTCTCAATTAGATGCCTGTGCTGAGAAAGGGTCTCAAGCTCGAAGGCTAATGTAGAGTTGAGTGCTCCCATGTGGGTTCGCAGCCTCTGACACCCTGCGCACTCCATCTCAGGGTCCAGTTGGTCCAGTCCAACAATTAGTCCCTTGGCTCCCTGCAAATTCGCGGTCCTTGGCGCAATGTGGTTCTTCTGACTATTATCCATACTGCTGGGGGGGCACAATTCTGCAAAGAGCTAGGATTCTTGAGGTCTGAGAGGCTGGAAGTGGAAGAAACAGGTCCCAACACAGGCCGCGAAGCGAGGATCCAAGCGAGGCAAAGAGTAAGCGATCGACGAGGCAAGGGGCAAGGCAAAGGGAACAACAGGGTTGCCCAAAAGCTCTGAGGAGAGGCACTCTGAGGCATAAACAACTCTGAATAGACAATGTGAAACGGGGAGAGCGCAGGGTGCAAATGGCTTGGCATAGACTTAAAGAAAAATCGCCCCAGCAAGGACGTTGCCCGAAAATGCTGAGAACATTCACCATATGTGACATTCAAATCTAGAATCATGTCAAACAAATGAATCACAACCTCTGTCTGGGGCGTTGTACTTGGACCCTTCAAATCTTCGAACCCAGGACTGGATCCATCATCACCCTAACGGTTCCACTTCGCTTCAAATCTGTTGCACGCTCGGCCCGTCTGCATCATAGCCTTCGACCTTCTCTTACCCACGAACTCAGCTGAGCAGATAAGCATACCACCCCACCCCATGATGGGATCATCGTACCAGATCTCGTTAACACGATTTGTACTTGGCCAAGGAGACCCTGTCTTTTCACCTGCCAGTCGCTACCTCCACCGATCACAACTCACGCTAGAGCTCCAAGTGTACCCTCTCGTGGCCATTGTGTGATGGCTCCTGATCATATGGGGTAACATTATACAAAGGGGGCTAGACCTTCTTTACCCTCCACCCCTAAGGTTCCAAGAGGTCTCCCTATGGCCTCGTTTGCCATTTTGTCCGCTTCCGTATTATTTTCTCTCAAAGCGTGTAAGAAGTTTGGCTTTAAGGTCCTCATGGTTACACARATTCTGTCTATAATCCTTTTTAGGCTTAAATGTTTTGGCTYGGATCCCTGGATCATCATCCTTATGATTGTCTTTGAGTCGCCTACTACATTTAGGCTGAGGATTTGTCGTTGCTTTGCTAGTYGGAGTCCTTTAAGAAGTGTATACGCCTTTTCTTTATTGTTGGTGTCGTTCCCAAGGTTCCAGTAGTAGTCCAAAATTCTTTTTCCTCCRGACTCCTAGAGAAMCCCCCCSGWCGCACCTGCCTCCCCTRGGTTTCCCTTTGAAGCGCCATCAAAACARAGTGTGTGATTTGACTAATTTTGGATCCAGTCGTCTATACTATTGATAGTATGAAGCTGCCAGCTCCATCTTTGCACTGAGTGAGATTTCTKAACAGATTGGACGTTGAAGCTTGTTATCCAATCCTTCTCTGGGGTATTCCAGTTGGTCGTATCTTCTATGCTCATATTTTTAGTATTCATAACCTATGAAAGTTGTATTTTGGCCTTGCTAGCGACACTTTGGCGATGTGATCTTTTTCCCTGGAAAATTTGTTTATTTCTTGCTAGCCGGATCTACTAGTAGATGAATTTAGGAAGAGACCTCCACAATCTTTTAAAAATTGGTTTTCCCCGAAAGGTGCCTTGGTAGTATTTTTCCCAGTTTCCCAAGCAAGGATTTAAATACGAGGGCCACCTTATTTGATGAGTCAGTTCTCCATAGGCGGTATTCCAGACTGTTGTTGAGAAGGGACAATCCCAAAAGAGGTGTTGAATAGTGTCATGGTTGCTTTGGCAAAGAGGGCAGGTGAAAGGGCCGTGGAAGCCTCTTTTCACCAAGTTTTCTGTCGTTAGTATTTTTCCATGAGCTAGGGTCCAGATAAAGATATTAATTTTCGGCAGAGCGTCTTGACTCCAAGTGTTTTTCCATTTTGTTGAGAACTGGAGCATCCTTGAGGAGGAGATGAGAATTTTGTAACCTTCTTTAACTGTGTACCCATCTGCTCCCCAGCCTCGGTTGTCTGGGGTGTCTCTGAGTATTGGAGCTACTCCTTTAAGCAGGGAAATTAACACTTGGGCTTGAGCTTGCATGTGAGCGGGGGCGTCTCCCAGGCTCCATGCCTTCCAGCTTCCATCTTCATTCAATATTGATATATCGAAGAGAGTGAGTTTTTGTTTTGAGATCAACTATCTTTTCAAGTCCTCAATCTCTTCACCTCTGGAGGTGATATCAGTTCCCAGGATCGAGTCTTGCCACAACC
>JASDQU010503373.1:40252-54104 GCA_032191745.1 Picea mariana | reverse complement strand
CCAAACTTAGGCTTTGTTGCACATTACCTCTCTACAATAGGTCACTCCCAAGTTGATTCTATGACTCCACAAGGACGTGTACCAAGGATAACTCTAAGGCACACACACACACACAAGTAACCTATCAATATATGATAGATTAATCAACCACACAACAAATCCCATCTTATAATCAGTCTTTCCACCCCATCCTGCACAACCCAAATAAATCAACCCCCTTCTCCACAATGTACTCCCTCAGCCTATTCCACTTCTTTCCAGGGCTCTAATGCTACTAGCCAGGAAATATCAATGTTGGAAGCTCTATGGATTCTCAGATTTGAACAACTCTTCCACAACTATCACCATTTGTGTAATGAAACCCAAATTACCCATTAAAAAAAAAATTGAGGAACATTGAATTCACTTTTCTTTAAATAACTCATTCTAGAAGGTTTATAGTTAACATAGGTGGTTAAATACTGTTGTTATTAACTTCTACATATCTTTTAAGAACATCTCTCACATTTTTAAATATTGGCCTTCAAAACACCTTCCATATTACTAGTATCATAATACTATCATATATGTATTTGTTTCATATTTAGGATCCTTACTCCTATAATCATTTCTAAACCCGAACCCCTATGCATAGCGCACATGAGTGGACCCTAGTACACAATACAAATTAACTTACCTACGTAATTGATAAAGTTTAATAATTAAAGGTCACAACATGTAACCATACGTGAAAGAAATAAAGCAGTAACATGATGGTAATCATGTGCTACTTTAACTGACTGAACCAAAGTCTTGCAAGCGCTGGTTTGTAATTAACTCCTGCTCATCCTTAAAATAACTGTCTCCTTCAGAAATGAAACCCATTGATAAAGAACTATAAGGATCTCCTTAACTGCACGATGAACTAGGTGTGATAATCCAGTGTATAATGTCTTAAAGGAATCGTCCTCTCTCACATTAACTCAATATGAAGTTGGAGGGTTTTTCTATCAGTCTAGAGTTAAAGAAACTTTGTCTAGTCCATTCATGGAGACCTTCCAATATGAAACCCGAGGCCACCACTAATCCCCATATCCAAAGTGATTTTTACACCTCTTCTCCATCACATGGCCAGATGGGGTCTTCGTACATCTACTATAACTCTATGTGGTAAATGTTATAGGTCTATTATGAGTCCTATGCCCGATGCTTCATAAATTTTACTCTACATTTCTCCTCGGTGCATGTAGTTGGTGTTTTGAAGGTCCCTATCTGGTGAAAATGAAGAAATTACTTGACTTTCCGGGTAACTTTGCGACACTCTCATACTCTTTTTAACGAGTGGTTAAAGTCAAGATGGTTTCAATCATCGTTGTAATTGTTATTCCTTACATATTTCTAGAAATGACTTTCCCCTTCATAGTTTTGACTCTATGAAATATTTTTATCAGTCGTGGATGAATTCATAAATTTCAGTGATAAGGGTTGTGTCTTTAGTTTCCCGTGGAGTAACCCTTTCACCCTAAGAAACCATTTAAATGTGGATTTTTCTACACAAGCAGTGTCTCTAAGGTTTTCTGGCCAGACCCATACCCTTTCCTAGGATTTTCATCGGGACTATACCTCATCTCTCATTGTTAATATTTGATTGGACTGCCCCTTACCATGTTCTCTATAAGAGAGCCTTAGTCTATCCTTATCCCTTGTATTTCTATTTGGTTTATTGTTAAGTCTATGAGTATCAACCCCTTGCTTACTGTGTAGAACATGGATACTCGAGTTTTTGAGTCATGGAGTTGTGACCACATTCCTATAACCATGGTGAGAGAGTTTCTTATTTATGTACATGGTTTTGGGCTTCAAATCGGAATTCCTCCGTTTACCCTAATTGTACCCATCTATGTATAGGTACCAGCTCTGAGTTTCTATTGCATAGTATTATCAAAAAATTCATAACTCTTAAATGATTTTCGTTTATTCTCTATTTGAAGCATTGTCCAGAATTTCATAACTCTTATGTTGCTTTCATTTATTATCTGTTCGGAGCATTTTCTAGAATTTCATAACTCTTATGTTACTTTTGTTTATTCTCTATTTGGAGCATTGTCTAGAATTTCATACCTCTTATATTATTTTTGTTTACTCTCTGTTCGAACTCAAGGGGTTATTTCATTTTGTACTCGTTTTATCTTTGGTTACGGATACGAGATTTCTATATTATTAAGGTTGTGAACAAACAATTCTTGTGGCAACATTCTTGATTGATTTCATATGATTCTTATGAATCTTATGCATTCTTGAATCAAATTCTGGTTGAAAAAAATAGTTTTCTTTACTTTAACACTATCGTTCTTGTTTAAAGAATTTGTTACCAAGATCTAATGATGGGATCCCCTATTTGTTGCGAGGGTACCCATCAAACCAATCTTGGTCCCCTTCTCCCCTTTGGTTTTTGGATGACTTCATCAATGCCGTAGATAGGACGACAAATATCTATTAGGAGCTAAGTTTCGTCTGTGTATTTATATAAGTTGATTTTTTTATAATCATTTACCCTGACAATTATTCTACATTTCAGCATTGAATTGTTATTCACTTTAATCTGTTATTAATTAACCTTTCTTGGTTTTATTGCAGGTCTGCAAGAAATTCGAAGTCTCAAGATTTCGAGGATAGCTTTGGGTGAAAAAGGTATTCGTTTTCCATATCACAACATCTTATTGAAAATTTCCCATCTAGGTTTATGTCAAAAGGAATGATCTTATCCTAGAATATAGTCATCATCTCATTTTACACCAGACCTCGTAATAGCGGGTTAATTGTGTATTCAAAACTTGTTATGTAGGGTTGTTGACTTTTTCCTTTGAGTATCGATTCAACACTGAGACATGTTTATAACTATTTAAATTGCCAATTGCTCCTTTCTGTAATAATTAAAGGGGAGTAGGACTGTGGCTACTTGTTTCAATGTGTCATTCGGGACATTATTTTGATAGTATATGAATTCGTTACTAAAATTTTATTGATACTTCTGTGTTCTTTATCGGAATTGGACAGTCTTTAGTTAACCCCTGTGGTCGTGCATCTGCAATCTACAACTGTGTGTATATGTATTTATACTTGTGTGTTTCTGAAAATTATGCCTTTTTAAAGTTCACTGAGTTTTTTGTTTCTACACTACTCAAATTAGAAAAGAAATTTGTTCTGTAAATGTTTTGAACTGGGCAAGCTTAAACTGTTGACATAAAAGGAAAATATATAATTACCTTCCTATATCATCATTGAGACTCATATTGTATGAATCATTAGATATTTAGATAGATTATAAAACCGTTTGCACAAATTTTAGGTATATATATATATATATATGTATGTATGTATGTATGTATGTATGTATGTATGTATGTATGTATGTATGTATGATATTATTCTTATCATACATAGATATTATAACAAGTCTGATTTTGATAGGAATACAATTAGATATTCAAGTTATACGGCTCTACGTAATTCCTTACAGTAATATGTGTATGCATATATGCTCTTAGTTCTTAAGTACTTTTCAACATTTTCTTTAGCAGTTTATGTATTAGACGATTTCTTCCATTGATTTCTTATACATATATAAACAAAAAAATTGTACTGTCAGAAGTAGAATTAGACTGGTTTTGTTTAAACTAGATGCATTCCCATTGTGCTTATCTAATTCTGATTCTATTTATAGTTAAGATACACATGCAGTTTATTCGATGCATAAAATTAAATTTGTAAGGATTTATCCTACAGTTGTTTCCATCCATTCATAATTTAATCCATAGAATAAATCATACAGAATTAAAATAGATATACTCTTTCAGTCATTAAATCAAAAGGACTTTTGTTTAGAAAGTTAATCAACTTAAATAATTCACTCGTAATTATATAGATATATTCTATCAGCCATTTAAATCCAGAAACATATGACCAGAAAAAGAGTAGATGAACATATCTGAGCAATTTTGTCGAACAACAAATGGAATAGCCACGTTCCTCCCAACCTTAGAACATAACAGCCAACTAATTACCTCATTCACCCCCTAGAATGACAATGAATCCATGAGGGAAAAATCCAGAAATCCTCCTTAGCTATAGTCCTTCTTTAGTTCTCAGAAAAAATCTCCTTGCCTCACACTCAGAAGTCCAAGTTGATATGCCACGGGTCCCATTCGAGCTAAGATATCGAAAGGACCACAAAACCTAGCTGCCAACTTAGCATAGTTTCCCAGCTTTAGTGAACTTCATCTGGCCTTGAATTTTAAATAAACGTGGTCTCCCGCTTGAAATTCCAGGTGTCTTCTTTTCAGGTCTGTGTAACTTTTTTGTTTGTCCTGTTCCTCATTTAAATTCTGTTGTACATTCCTTACCATATTCTCCATTTCCTAGAGCATTTCTGGTTCCACCATGGGTCTGTCAACTGGCTTATCCCAGCTAATCGGAGTCATACACTTTATTTCGTATAATACTTCAAAGGGGATCATCTTAGCCAAAGTTTGGTAAACATTGTTGTACTGAAATTCCACCAAGTGTAGGTAGTCTTCACACTTGCTTGGATTTTTCCTTACATACATGCGTAGCATATCTTCTACAATTTGGTTTTTTCGTTCGGTCTGCCCATCTGTTTGTGGATGATAAATGGTGCTGAAATTAAAGTTAGTATTTAACCCTACAAACAATTCTTTCCAAAAAGTAGATGTAAATTTTACATCTCTATCTGAAATCACCATTTTAGGAATACCATGTAGTCTAAAAATTTATTTCATGAATATTTTAGCAATGTTAATAGCTTTAAAAGTAGACTTTATAGGAATAAAGTGTGAAAACTTACTAAGATTATCGATTACCACCATAATTGAATCATTCTATTTATGAGTTCTAGGCAAACCTGTAATAAAGTCTAGTGATATAGTCTCCCATTTCTATTCTGGCATAGGTAAGGGCTGCAACAGGCTGGCTGGATGCTGGTGTTCATCTTTCACTTGCTGACAATATTGACACTTAGCTAAGTATTCTACGGCTTCCCCCTTCATATTAGGCCAATAAAATAACTTTCTTATTGTTGTTACCATTTTTTGGTATCCACGATGACCATAATATGGTTTCTTGCATACCTTGTCCAAAACTGTTAACTTTAATTCTGCCGAATCTGGTATGTATAATATTTTTTTAAATTATAGTAGACCATTTCTGTCCAAACGCATATCTATTTTTTCTGAATTTTCTATATTATCTTGTAATTTTGCCACTATTTTAGTGTAATTTTCATTGTTATTACCTGTAGCCTTTATCCTCTGCTCAAGATCGCTTTCTGCCCTGCTAATTTTTATTTCAAACAACCCATGAACTCTTCTACTTAAGGCATTAACCACCTTGTTTTCCTGGCCCTTGATATGTCTTACCTCAAAGTCAAATTCACTCAAGAAGGCCAACCATCTTGCTTGCCTTTCATTAAGGTCTGGTTGACTAAACAAAAATTTCACACCATTGTTATCCATCAATAACAAAAATTTTCTTCCCATTATGTAGTGTTGCAACATCTTTAAGGTGTGTATCAGAACTGCCAGCTCTAGGTCATTAGTGATGTAGTTTCATTCATGTTCCTTTAGTTTTTGAGACTCATAACAAATAGCACGCCCCTATTGAGTTAGGACACCACCTAGTCCTTGTTTACTCACATCCACACAGACTATGAAGTCTTCATCTGGATCTGCTACCTTTAAAATGGGTGCGGTCGTTGACAATTCCTCTAACTTATTAAGACTATCTTGACATTTCTATGACCAATTAAACGTGGTTCCCTTCTTTTGTAAGGATCTGATCGGGTATGCAATCTTGGAAAATCCCTCTATAAATCTATGGTAATATCCAATGATTCCCATGAATGACTAGATGTCCACTACATCCTTAGGAATCAACCATTCCATGATGGCTCTTATTTTCTCAGGATCGATTGCAATACCTTCCTCAGATATTGCATGTCCTAGGTACTATATTTTCTTGTGATAAAATTCACACTTATCGAATTTAGCATACAATTTGTGTTTTCTTAAATTTTGTAGAACTATCATTAGGTGTTCTTCATGTTATTATTTTGTTTTATAATATACTAGGATATCGTCAATAAACAACAAAACAAACTTGTCCATGTACTGACTAAATATGTTGTTCATTAAACACATAAAAGTGGTTGGCATGGTAGTGATACCAAATGGTATAAAAAAAAAATTGTAATGTCCATATCTCATTTTGAATGTTGTTTTACTTATTTCCTCATCTTTTATCCCAACCTGGTGATAACCAAATCATGAATCCAATTTATAAAAAATCTTTTCCCCACCTACTTGATCGAACATATCATTTATCCTAGGTAAGGGGTACTTGTGCTTAACATTCATTTTGTTTAATTGTTTGTAATCGATGCATAAACTTAGATTTCCTTCCTTCTTTTTAACAAAAATAACTAATGCTCCCCAGGGTGAGACACTCGGTCTGATAAATTCTTTGTCCAACAATTCCTATAGATCAATTTTTAATTCTGTTAATCCCAGTAAACTCATTCAGTAGGGTGCTTTTGATATAGGGGCTGGACAAGGTAGCAGGTCGATTGAAAAGTTTATCTCTCTCCTTGGGGGTAATTCATGTATCTCATCAACAAACACATCTCTGAAATCATGCAAGATGAAAAAACCTCCAATCCAGGTTTATTTTATTTTTCCAACATATTTGTCACTTGGATGGCATAAATATAACAACCCTTTCTTATGCATTTCTTAAATTGCATTGTTGAAATTTTTCTAAATGAGATGGGCTTTTGTGTAACTTGAACTATCCTAGCATTGTCTTTTCCGTCTTTATATTTGAGTGATTTTTCATAACAATCTAAAACTACTTGATTCCTTTCTAACCAATCAATTTCAACAATTATATCATAATACCCTAACGGTAGAATGTTTAGATTTGTCTTTGTGTCTCGACCCCCTAAACTCAACTCACAATCAGAAATAAAATAAGATACTTTTCTTTTTGTTTCTATTGCTAGTTGTACTAGACAAGATATTGTATTTCTTGCTTTCTTCAGTTTATTTGAATCCACCACACCAGGAGTGATATAACGCAACGTAGCTCCTGGATCAATTAACACATAAATACGAGTATTGTTAATTTTACCTTCAATTTCCAGTACAATGGATTGCTGGTCATCTTGTTGGCCATCCATGATTGCATTGATCCAATGTAATCTTTTGCCCACATCTCCCACTATAGAGGCTTCCTGGAGATTGTGAACCATAGTCCTGGCTGTTGAAGTCAAAAGTGGACAGTTCCTCCTTAGGTGATATTCTCCACATTCCCAGCATTTTAACAGTTCATGGGGGTTGTCCCCAAACTTCTCTGTTCCCATATTAACTGGTTTACCACCTCCTTGGTTTTTCTGGTTGTTGGAGTGAAAATATTTTCTTGGAAAACTCTTTGTTGTGTTTTGAAAAGGGGTTGGCTGATATCCCTTCCTCTATTGATTCATTCGGTATTGTTTCTTGTCTTTCCAAGCCATGGGAAATTCTGACTATTGTTTGCATTGGTCGTAACACATTCGATCTTTCTTGAAAACTTCCCTCAAGGAATTGAGATTATTGAATTCGGTTATGTCCTTATAGGACTATGGTAAACAACTTAGGAACGGTTGGATTTTCACATTGTCCTCCTGGATATAAGGCATGAACCTTAGTAATTCCAGGAATTTGTTTATCATATCATCAATAGTCACTTGACTGAGTCGTAACTCATAAAATTATTTGGCTTTTATTTCATAGTAGCTTCGAGATAGGTATTGTTTCTTAAATATTTATTAAAATCCAACCATTCCATCTATTTTTTCTGAAGCCTTTGGCCAACTTCACGTCTTTCCACCAAATGCTATCCTTTCCTTTCAGATTATAGATGGTCATTCTAACCTTCATATTGTTTGAATAGTTGCATATCTAGAAACACTTCTTTATTTATAATAAATATGCTTCAACTTCCTCCTCTGTTCTGGATTCCCCGTCAAAGGTGGATGGTTTGATTTTCTTAAAATATCCCTCAAGGTGGTCTACATGTTTACGTTTCTTCCTCTTTTTGTTTTATCTTCATCTGAAGGTGTACCTTTAGACGAGCTATCCCCTTTTTTTGCTTCAGGACCATAATTCTTGGAGGCCCTTTTATTGACCTCTTCTTCCTGGTTATCATCCTTTGGGCTCTTCTTTGTCACTATACTTTGTAGAAAAACTTTATTTATTTCCTGATGTTCCTGTTGTGCCTTTTTCAGTTTCTCATTGTCTTCTTTGAAAACTTGCAACTCCACAATGAGATTTCTCATAGTTTCCAGAAGTTCAGTAGGTGAATTTATATCACTATTCTTCCTATGATCTTCTGGAGGCCTTTGTTCAGGATTCTCCTCGAGTCTAATTTTTGCTTCATTCTGGGATGCCATGATTACAACACAAATAAAGTGTTTTATGTTTGTAATAGTAATCATTTTGTTACTTTTACATAAATAGGAAAATATGTGCTAAGCAATGTTTTTGGACCTGTTTAAGGTCCAAGTGTTGTAATCTTTGCTCTGGTACCATATGTAAAGAACCCCAAATTACCCATTAAAAAAAATTTGAGGAACATTAAATATGATTTTATTTAAAGAAATCATTCTTGAAGGTTTATAGTTAATGTAGGTGGTTAACTACTATCGTTATTAACTTATACATATCTATTAAGAACATCTGTTACATTTTTAAATATTGGCCTTCAAAACACCTTCCATCTTACTAGTATCATAATACTATGATATATGTTTTTGTTTCATATTGAGGATCCTTAGTCCTATACTCATTTGTAAACCCCAAACCCTATACATAGAACACATGACCGGACCCTAGTCCACAATATGAATTAACTTACCTACACAATTGATAAAGTATAGGAATTAAGGGTCGCAACATGTAACCATACGTGAAAGAAATAAAGGGCTAACATGATGGTAATCATGTGTTACTTTAATTGGCCGAACCAAAGTCTTGCAAGCATTGGTTTGTAATTAACTCTTGCTCATTCTTAACATAACTGACTCCTTCAAAAACAAAACCTACTGATAACGAGCTATAAGGCTCACCCCTAACTGCACGATGATATCCCGAGGCCAACACTAATGCCTGTATCCAAAGGGATTTTTCCACCTCTTCTCCATCACATGGTTGGATGGGGTCTTCGTACATGCACTATAACTCTGTGTGGTAAAGTTTATAGGTCTATTCTGAGTCTTCGACCCGATGCTTTAGAAATTTTACTTGGCGAGGCTAGTCAACATTCTCAAGGTCCCTATCCGATGAAAATGTAGAAAATACCCGACTTTCCTAGTAAGTTAGCAAGACTCTCATACTATTTGGAACGCGTGGTAAAAGTTGATAGGGTTTCGGTCATCTCTGTAATTGTTATTTCTTATAGATTTCTAGAAACGAATTTCCCCTTTGTAGTTTTGAATATGTGAATTATTTCCTTCAGTTGTGGATGAATTCGTAAGTTTTATTGATAAGGATTGTGTCTTTACTTTCTCGTGGAGTAACCCTTTCACCCTAAGCAACCATTTAAATGTGGAGCTCTCTACAGAGGCGGTATGTCCAAGGTTCTCTGGCTAGAGCCATACCCTTTCATGGGATATCCATCGGGACTATACCTCATCTCTCATTGTTAATATTTGAGTGGACTTCCCCTTACCATGCTCACTATATGAGAGCCTTAGCCTATCCTCCTCCCTTGTATTTCTATTCAGTTTATTGTTATGTCTATGAGTATCAACCCCTTGCTTACTGTATAGACCAGAGACACTCAGGTTTTTAAGTCATGTAGTTGTCACCACATTCCTGTAACCATGGTGAGAGAGTTTCATATTGATGTACAGGGTTTTGGGCTTCAACTCATAATTCCTCTCTTTACTATAATCGTACTCTTTCGTTTATAGGTACCAACTCTGAGTTTCTACTGCATAGTATTGTCCAAAACTTCATAACTCTTAAATGATTTTTGTTTATTCTCTGTTCAGAGCATTGTCTAGAATTTCATAACTCTTATGTTACTTTCATTTATTCTTTGTTTGGAGCATTTTCCATAATCTCATAACTCTTATGTTACATTCATTTATTCTCTATTCGGAGCATTGTCCAGAATTTCATAACTCTTATATTATTTTTGTTTACTCTTTGTTTGGACTCCAAGGGTTATTTCATTTTGTACTTGTTTTATCTTTGCTTAGGGATCCGAGATTTCTATATTATTAAGATTGTGAAAATACAATTCTCATGGAGACATTCGTGATTGACTTCATATCATTATTATGAAGCTTATGCATTCTTGAATCAAACTCTCATTGAAAAAAATAGTTTTCTTTATTTTAATATTGCCATTCATGTTTAAAGAATTTATTACCAAGATCTAATGATGGGATCCCATGTTTTCTATGAGGGTACCCATCAGACCAACCTTGGTCCCCTTCTCCCCTTTGTTTTGTGGGTGACTTCATCAATGACACGATAGGATGACATATCTCAATTCAGAGCTAAGTTTTGTCTGTGTATTTATGTAAGTTGATTCTTTTATAATCATTTAGCCTGATAATTATTCTATGTTTTGGCATTGAATTGTTATTCACTTTAATCTGTTATTAATTAACCTTTCATGGTTTTCTTCAAGGTCTACATGAAATTCGAAGTGTCAGGATTTTAAGGACAGCTTCGGGTGCAAAAGGTATTCAAGTTCCATATCATAGCCTCTTCTTGAAAATTTCCCATCCAGGTTTTTGTCGAAAGGAATGATCTTATCCTAGAATAAATTTGTCATGGAATTTTACACCAGACCCCGTAATAGTGGGTTAATTGTGTATTCAAAACTTGTTATGCAGGGTTGAAGAATTTTTCCTTTCAGTATCGATTCGACTCTGAGACATGTTTATAACATGGATGATTTTAGGGGATAAATTTCATTCATGGGATAATTTTCCATGGTTTTTCCAAAAATGAGATTCGCTATTTTAAAAATTATTCGCCCAAATTCTATAGGATAAAACTATTTTACCTTAAAAATCGCCAAAATTTTAAAAATTATATAAAATCCTTATAAATTTGAATATTTTTACAAAATATCACCAAACATTTATAGTTGGCATATGAAGGATTAGTAAGATTCGCCAAGGATTCTACATTTTAAAACAAATTTCGATCCCTAAAATCACCCATGGTTTATAACTATTTAAATTACCAATTTTCTCCTTTCTGTAATAATGAAAGGGGAGTAGGATTGTGGGTACTTGCTTCAATGTATCACTCAAGACTTTATTTTAATAGTATATGAATTCATTACTGAAATTCTATTGATACTTATGTGTTCTTTATCCAAATCAGACAGTCTTTAGTTAACCCCTATGGCTATGCATCTACAATCTACATCCATGTGTATATGTATTTATACTTGTGTGTTTCCAAAAATTATGCCTTTTTTAAGTTCACTGAGTTTTTCGTTTCTACACTACTCAAATCAGAGAAGAACGGTGTTCTGTAAATGTTTTGAACCAGGCAAGCTTAAACTATTGACATAAAAGGAAAAGATATAATTACCTTCCTGTATCATCGTTGAGACTCCTATTGTATGAATCATTAGATATTTAGACAGATTATAAAACATTCTACATAGATTTTAAGTATATATATATATGTATGTATGTATGTATGTATCTATGATATTATTCTTATCATACATAGATATTATAACAAGCCTGATTTTTGACAGGAATACGGTTAGATATTTGAGTGATATGGATCTATGTAATTCCTTACAGTAATATGCATATGCATATACTCTTTTAATTCTTAAGTACTTCTAAGCATTTTCTTTATCAATTTATGTATTAGACGATTTCTTCCATTGATTTCTTATACATATATAAACACAAAATATGTATTGTCAGAAGTAGAATCAGACTTGTTTTGTTTGAACTAGATGCATTCCCAGTGTGCTCACATAATTCCGATTATATTCATAGTTAGGATACATAGTAGTTTATTCCACGCATAAAATTAAATTCATAAGGATTTATCCTACAGTTGTTTCCATACATTCATAATTTAATCCACAGAATAAATCATACATAATTAAAATAGATATACTCTTTCAGTCATTAAATGAAAACGACTTATGTTTAGAAAGTTAATCAACATAAATAATTCACACAGAATTATATAGATATATTCTATCAGCCATTTAAATCAAGAAACATATAACCATAAAAAGAGTACATGAACATATCTGAGCAAGTTTTTCGAACAAAAAATGGAACAGCCACGTTCCTCCCAACCTTAGAATAGAACAACCAATTCTACTTGCTCCGTTCACCCCCTATCCTGACCATGAATCCATAAGGGTGAACTCCAGAACTCCTCCTTAGCTATAGTCCTTCTTCAGTTGTCAGAAAACTTCTCCTTGCCTCACACTCAGAAAAACAATGTTCATAACAGAAAGAGATTAGTATTTCCCTCGCATACTAGGCAACGTCCTGCCTCCTCCCATATTGTATATATCCAAAAGAAATTGTGCCTCAGTGTAGGGTTTAGCTCCACAAAGCCTTATAAAACACAAAAGAATTTATTTTACGGAATGCTAACCTAACATTTATTTTATTTCATAATCAGCATATAACCAAAACCATCATATATAAAATTTATTGAGCTGAACATAATAGCTTACGAACTACCTTATAACACTTAATATTCCTTAAATGCATAAAACAAATATGTAGATTAAAATACCTTGGTCTGATGCTAAACTTTTGCTTGTCTTGTTGACCTTCCTGCTGCTTCCGGTTGTCTTTTTTACCTTCTTGTTTCTGCCTTGCCCAGCTTGATGCCACTGACCAGCTCTACCCAAACCGTGGCTCCTCCCTGCCAGCTAGGAGCAGCCTATCCAGCTTCCTAGCTCCAGGATACCATATGGATATCCTGGCCCCCATTCCCAAAACCCCCAGCAAAATGGTGCCCTCGTACTGATCCTTCCCAACTACAGAACTCAAACTCACCACCAACAAATCCAAGAGAACCTTGAGAAATAATAATCCCATTCCTTCCATAAGCCTCCTCCCCTCATATCCCTCCTTCACTGACCCTTTCCTTCTCATTTATTTCCTTATCCATACATTCATTGTCTTATCCTTTTAGTTAATGTCTTATCTGATTATTAATATTTCTTATCCTTACATTTAATGCTTCTTATCCCCTCCGTATACGTAATCCTTTAATTAACAATTAAATTTATTAACCCTCTTAAATTTAATACCCCTCATTGAATGTAATAGGTAATTAATTACTCAAAATTATAACAATTAATTAATTAATAACTATTTAATTAATATCATTATACCAATCTTTGTTTAGTTAATAACATGTTAGAAAAATTAATTACCTAATAAATTTTACTTAATAATCCCTAAGCATATTTCAACTAGGGTTGTTACTTACACCCACCCTTTAGGAAACTTCATCCTGAAGTTAAGGTATCTTATGGTCAAAGGAAAAGAAACATGGTTCACACATTCATAACAATTAACCGACATTATCAATAAGTAAGTCAAGAAAACTCATACATACTAGTGTATATGCACAAGAGATGCATGTGTAGCTAGTACATACAAGTCTCGTGCATGTACTAATAATCAAAACTATCATCCTTTAGTAATTTATGTATGCATCCAATCTAGTCAGCAAGACTAGTCTTTTATAAAAGACAACAAACCAATCAATTGTTTGAGAAATCCTTTAATTACTAT
>JASDQU010503373.1:29473-39608 GCA_032191745.1 Picea mariana | reverse complement strand
TCAAATTAATCATTAACCATATTGATTAAAGAGTTAATTATACTTAAATTAAGCATAGTCAAGAGTAACTAATTAATAACAAATAATTAGTTAAGGTTATTTAATAACTAATTATAGTTTAGCTAATTTTTAGGATTATTTATTAAATTAATCATCTTAATAATTAAGGGTCGTTGCAATCAGACTGGTTTTGTTTAAATTAGATGCATTCCCATTGTTCCTATCTAATTCTGATTCTATTCATAGTTAAGATACACATGCAGTTTATTCGATGCATAAAATTAAATTTGTAAGGATTTATCCTACAGTTGTTTCCATCCATTCATAATTTAATCCATAGAATAAATCATACAGAATTAAAATAGATATACTCTTTCAGTCATTAAATCAAAACGACTTTTGTTTAGAAAGTTAATCAACTTAAATAATTCACCCGTAATTATATAGATATATTCTATCAGCCATTTAAATCAAGAAACATATGACCAAAAAAAGAGTAGATGAACATATCTGAGCAATTTTTTCGAACAACAAATGGAATAGCCACGTTCCTCCCAACCTTAGAACATAACAGCCAACTAATTACCTCATTCACCCCTTAGAATGACAATGAATCCATGAGAGAAAAATACAGAAATCCTCCTTAGCTATAGTCCTTCTTTAGTTCTCAGAAAAGTTCTCCTTGCCTCACACTCAGAAGTCCAAGTTCATATGCCATGGGTCCCATTCGAGCTAAGATATCGAAAGGACCACAAAACCTAGCTACCAACTTGGCATAGTTTCCTAGCTTTAGTGAACTTCATCTGGCCTTGAATTTTAAATAAACGTGGTCTCCCACTTGAAATTTCAGGTGTCTTCTTTTCAGGTCTGTGTAACTTTTTTGTTTGTCCTGTTCCTCATTTAAATTCTGTTGTACATTCCTTACCATATTCTCCATTTCCTAGAGCATTTCTGGTTCCACCATGGGTCTTTCAACTGACTTATCCCAGCTAATCAGAGTCATGCACTTTATTTCATATAATACTTCGAAGGGGATCATCTTAGCCAAAGTTTGGTAAACATTGGTGTATTGAAATTCCACCAAGTGTAGGTAGTCTTCACACTTGCTTGGATTTTTCCTTACATACATGTGTAGCATATCTTCTACGATTTGGTTTTTTCGTTCAGTCTGCCCATCTGTTTGTGGATGATAAATGGTGTTAAAATTAAAGTTAGTATTTAACCCTACAAACAATTCTTTCCAAAAAGTAGATGTAAATTTTGCGTCTCTATCTGAAATCACCCTTTTAGGAATACCATGTAGTCTAAAAATTTATTTCATGAATATTTTAGCAATGTTAATAGCTTTAAAAGTAGACTTTATAGGAATAAAGTGTGAAAACTTACTAAGCTTATCGATTACCACCATAATTGAATCAGTCTATTTATGAGTTCTAGGAAAACCTGTAATAAAGTCTAGTGATATAGTCTCCCATTTCCATTCTGGCATAGGTAAGGGCTGCAACAGGCCGGCTAGATGCTGGTGTTCAGCTTTCACCTGCTGACAATATTGACACTTAGCTAAGTATTCTACGGCTTCCCCCTTCATATTAGGCCAATAAAATAACTTTCTTATCATTGTTACCATTTTTTGGTATCCAGGATGACCATAATATGGTTTCTTGCATACCTTGTCCAAAACTGTTAACTTTAATTCTGCCGAATCTGGTATGTATAATATTTTTTTAAATTATAGTAGACCATTTCTGTCCAAACGCAGATCTATTTTTTCTGAATTTTCTATATTATCTTATAATTTTGCCACTATTTTAGTGTAATTTTCATTGTTATTACCTGCAGCCTTTATCCTCTGCTCAAGATCGCTTTCTGCCCTGCTAATTTTTATTTCAAACAACCCATGAACTCTTCTACTTAAGGAATTAACCACCTTGTTTTCCTGGCCCTTGATATGTCTTACCTCAAAGTCAAATTCACTCAAGAAGGCCAACCATATTGCTTTCCTTTCATTAAGGTTCGGTTGACTAAACAAAAATTTCACACCATTGTTATCCATCAATAACAAAAAATTTCTTCCCATTATTTAGTGTTGCAACATCTTTAAGGTGTGTATTAGAACTGCCAGCGCTAGGTCATGAGTGATGTAGTTTCATTCATGTCCCTTTAGTTTTTGAGACTCATAACAAATAGCATGCCCCTAATGAGTTAGGACACCACCTAGTCCTTGTTTACTCACATCCACACAAACTATGAAGTCTTCATCTAGATCTACTACCTTTAAAATGGGCGCGGTCATTAACAATTCCTCTAACTTATTAAGACTGTCCTGACATTTCTATGACCAATTAAACGTGGTTCTCTTCTTTTGTAAGGATCTGATCTGGTATGCAATCTTGTAAAATCCCTCTATAAAAATATGGTAATATCCAATTATTCCCATGAATGAACGGATGTCCACTACATCCTTAGGAATCAACCATTCCATCATGGCTCTTATTTTCTCAGGATCGATTACAATACCTTCCTCAGATATTGCATGTCCTAGGTACTATATTTTCTTGTGATAAAATTCACACTTATTGAATTTAGCATACAATTTGTGTTTTCTTAAATTTTGTAGAACTATCATTAGGTGTTCTTCATGTTATTCTTTTGTTTTATAATATACTAGGATATCGTCAATAAACAACAAAACAAACTTGTCCATGTACTGACTAAAAATGTTGTTCATTAAACACATAAAAGTGGTTGGCATGGTAGTGATACCAAATGGTATAACAAAAAATTTGTAATGTCCATATCTCATTCTGAATTTTGTTTTACTTATTTCCTCATCTTTTATCCCAACCTGGTTATAACCAAATCATGAATCCAATTTATAAAAAATATTTTCCCGACCTACTTGATCGAACATATCATTTATCCTAGGTAAGGGGTACTTGTTCTTAAGATTCATTTTGTTTAATTGTTTGTAATCGATGCATAAACTTAGATTTCCTTCCTTCTTTTTAACAAAAAGAACTGATGCTCCCCAGGGTGAGACACTCGGTCTGATAAATTCTTTGTCCAACAATTCCTATAGATCAATTTTTAATTCTGTTAATCCCAGTAAACTCATTCAGTAGGGTGCTTTTGATATAGGGGTTGGACAAGGTAGTAGGTCGATTGAAAAGTTTATCTCTCTCCTTGGGGGTAATTCAGGTATCTCATCAACAAACACATCTCTGAAATCATGCAAGATGAAAAAAACCTCCAATCCAAGTTTATTTTATTTTTCCAACATATTTGTCACTTGGATGGCATAAATCTAACAACCCTTTCTTATGCATTTCTTAAATTGCATTGCTGAAATTTTTCTAAATGAGATGGGCTTTTGTGTAACTTGAACTATCCTAACATTGTCTTTTCCATCTTTATATTTGAGTGATTTTTCATAACAATCTAAAACTGCTTGATTCCTTTCTAACCAATCAATTCCAACAATTATTTCATAATACCCTAACGGTAGAATGTTTAGATTTGTCTTTGTGTCTTGACCCCCTAAACTGAACTCACAATCAGAAATAAAATAAGATACTTTTCTTTTTGTTTCTATTGCTAGTTGTACTAGACAATATATTGTATGTCTTCCTTTCTTCAGTTTATTTGAATCCACTACACTAGGAGTGATATAACGAACGTAGCTCTTGGATCAATTAACACATAAATACGAGTATTGCTAATTTTACCTTCAATTTCCAGTACAATGGATTGCTGGTCATCTTGTTGGTCATCCATGACTGCATTGATCCAATGTAAGCTTCTGCCCACATCTCCCACTATACAAGCTTCCTGGAGGTTGTGAACCATAGTCCTGGATGTTGAAGTCAAAAGTGGACAGTTCCTCCTTAGGTGAGGTTCTCCACATTCCCAACATTTTAACAGTTCGTGGGGGTTGTCCCCAAACTTCTCTGTTCCCATATTAACCAATTTACCACCTCCTTGGTTGTTCTGGTTGTTGGAGTGAAAATATTTTCTTGGAAAACTCTTTGTTGTGTTTTGAAAAGGGGTTGGCTGATATCCCTTCCTCTATTGATTCATTCGGTATTGTTTCTTGTCTTTCCAAGACATGGGAAATTCTGATCGTTGTTTGTATTGGCCGTAACACATTCGACCTTTCTTGAAAACTTCACTCAAGGAATTGAGATTATTGAATTCGGTTATGTCCTTATAGGACTATGGTAAACAACTTAGGAACCGTTGGATTTTCACGTTGTCCTCTCGGATATAAGGCATGAACCTTGGTAATTCCAAGAATTTGTTTTTCATATCATCAATAGTCACTTGAATGAGTCGTAACTCATAAAATTATTTGGCTTTTATTTCATAGTAGCTTCGAGATAGGTATTGTTTCTTAAATATTTATTAAAATCCAACCATTCCATCTATTTTTTCTGAGACCTTTGGCCAACTTCAGGTCTTTCCACCAAATGCTAGCCTTTCCTTTCAGATTATAGATGGTCATTCTAATCTTCATATTGTTTGAATAGTTTCATATCTAGAAACACTTCTTTATTTATAATAAATATGCTTCAACTTCCTCCCCTGTTCTGGATTCCTCGTCAAAGGTGGATGGTTTGATTTTCTTAAAATCTCCCTCAAGGTGGTCTACATGTTTCTGTTTTCTTCCTCTTTTTGTTTTATCTTCATCTGAAGGTGTACCTTTAGACGAGCTATCCCCTTTTTTTTCTTCAGGACCATAATTCTTGGAGGCCCTTTTACTGACCTCTTCTTCCTGGTTATCATCCTTTGGGCTCCTCTTTGTCACTATACTTTGTAGAAAAACTTTATTTATTTCCTGATGTTCCTGTTGTGCCTTTTTCAGTTTCTCATTGTCTTCTTTGAAAACTTGCAACTCCACAATGAGATTTCTCATAGTTTCCAGAAGTTCAGTAGGTGAATTTCCGTCACTATTCTTCCTATGATCTTCTGGAGGCCTTTGTTCAGGATTCTCCTCGAGTCTGATTTCTGCTTCATTCTGAGATGCCATGATTACAACACAAATAAAGTGTTTTATGTTTGTAATAGTAATTGTTTTGTTAATTTTACATAAATAGGAAAATATGTGCTAAGAAATGTTTTTGGACCCGTTTAAGGTCCAAGTGTTGTAATCTTTGCTCTGGTACCATATGTAAAGAACCCCAAATTACCCATTAAAAAAAAATTGAGGAACATTAAATCTACTTTTATTTAAAGAAATCATTCTTGAAGGTTTATAGTTAATGTAGGTGGTTAACTACTATCGTTATTAACTTCTACATATCTATTCAGAACATCTGTTACATTTTTAAATATTGGCCTTCAAAACACCTTCCATCTTACTAGTATCATAATACTATGATATATGTTTTTGTTTCATATTTAGGATCCTTAGTCCTATACTAATTTGTAAACCCCAAACCCTATACATAGCACACATGACCGGACCCTAGTCCACAATATGAATTAACTTACCTACGCAATTGATGAAGTATAGGAGTTAAGGGTCGCAACATGTAACCATACGTGAAAGAAATAAAGGGCTAACATGATGGTAATCATGCGTTACTTTAACTGGCCGAACCAATGTCTTGCAAGCACTGGTTTGTAATTAACTCTTGCTCATCCTTAACATAACTGACTCCCTCAAAAACAAAACCTACTGATAACAAGCTATAACGCTCACCCCTAACTGCATGATGAACTAGGTTTGATAATCCAGTGTACATTTCCTTAAAGGAATCGTCCTCTCTCGCATTAACTCGATATGAAGTTAGAGGGTATTTTTGTCAGTTGGGAGTTAAAGAACCTCTGTCCAGTCCATTAATGGAGACCTTGCGAGATGATATCCCGAGGCCAACACTAATGCCTGTATCCAAAGGGATTTTTCCACCTCTTCTCCGTCACATGGTCGGATGGGGTCTTCGTACATGCACTATAACTCTGTGTGGTAAATTTTATAGGTCTATTTTGAGTCTTCTACCTGATGCTTCAGAAATTTTACTTGGCGAGGCTAGTCAACATTCTCAAGGTCCCTATCCAATGAAAATGTAGAAAATACCCGACTTTCCTAGTAAGTTAGCAACACTCTCATACTATTTGGAACACGTGGTAAAAGTTGATAGGGTTTCGGTCATCTCTGTAATTTTTATTCCTTGTAGATTTCTAGAAATGACTTTCCCCTTTATAGTTTTGAATATGTGAATTATTTCCTTCAGTAGTGGATGAATTCATAAGTTTCAGTGACAAGGATTGTATCTTTACTTTCTCGTGGAGTAACCCTTTCACCTTAAGAAACCATTTAAATGTGGAGGTCTCTACAGAGGCGGTATGTCCAAGGTTCTCTGGCTAGAGCCATACCCTTTCATGGGATATCCATCGGGACTATACCTCATCTCTCATTGTTAATATTTGAGTGGACTTCCCCTTACCATGCTCACTATATGAGAGCCTTAGCCTATCCTCCTCCCTTGTATTTCTATTCGGTTTAGTGTTATGTCTAAGAGTATCGACCCCTTGCTTACTGTATAGACCAGAGACACTCAGGTTTTTAATTCATGTGGTTGTCACCACATTCCTGTAACCATGGTGAGAGAGTTTCATATTGATGTACAGGGTTTTGGGCTTCAACGCATAATTCCTCTCTTTACTATAATCGTACTCATTCGTTTATAGGTACCAACTCTGAGTTTCTACTGCATAGTATTGTCCAAAACTTCATAACTCTTAAATGATTTTTGTTTATTCTATGTTCGGAGCATTGTCTAGAATTTCATAACTCTTATGTTACTTTCATTTATTCTTTGTTTGGAGCATTGTCCATAATCTCATAACTCTTATGTTACATTCATTTATTCTCTATTCGGAGCATTGTCCAGAATTACATAACTCTTATATTATTTTCGTTTACTCTTTGTTCGGACTCCAAGGGTTATTTCATTTTGTACTCGTTTTATCTTTGCTTAGGGATCCGAAATTTCTATATTATTAAGATTTTGAAAACACAATTCTCATGGAGACATTCGTGATTGAATTCATATGATTATTATGAAGCTTATGCATTCTTGAATCAAACTCTCATTGAAAAAAATAGTTTTCTTTATTTTAATATTGTCATTCATGTTTAAAGAATTTCTTACCAAGATCTAATGATGGGACCCCATGTTTTCTACGAGGGTACCCATCAGACCAACCTTGGTCCCCTTATCCCCTTTGTTTTGTGGGTGACTTCATCAATGACACTGATAGGATGACATATCTCAATTCAGAGCTAAGTTTCGTCTGTGTATTTATGTAAGTTGATTCTTTTATAATCATTTAGCCTGATAATTATTCTACGTTTTAGCATTGAATTGTTATTCACTTTAATCTATTATTAATTAACCTTTCATGGTTTTCTTCAAGTTCTACGTGAAATTCGAAGTGTCAGGATTTCAAGGACAGCGTCGGGTGCAAAAGGTATTCGAGTTCCATATCATAGCCTCTTCTTGAAAATTTCCCATCCAGGTTTTTGTCAAAAGGAATGATCTTATCCTAGAATATAGTCATCATGGAATTTTACACCAGACCCCGTAATAGTGGGTTAATTGTTTATTCAAAACTTGTTATGCAGGGTTGAAGAATTTTTCCTTTGAGTATCGATTCGACTCTGAGACATGTTTATAACATGGATGATTTTAGGGGATAAATTTCATTCATGGGATAATTTTCCATGGTTTTTCCAAAAATGAGATTCGCTATTTTAAAAAT
Source organism: Picea mariana (assembly GCA_032191745.1). NCBI lineage: Eukaryota > Viridiplantae > Streptophyta > Pinopsida > Pinales > Pinaceae > Picea > Picea mariana. Next base: position 31,844 of record JASDQU010503373.1, on the reverse strand, counting down.
TATTCGCCCAAATTCTATAAGATAAAACTATTTTACCTTAAAAATCGCCAAAATTTTAAAAATTATATAAAATCCTTATAAATTTGAATATTTTTACAAAATATCACCAAACATTTATAGTTGGCATATGAAAGATTAGTAAGATTCGCCAAGGATTCTACATTTTAAGACAAATTTCGATCCTTAAATCACCCATGGTTTATAACTATTTAAATTACCAATTTTTTCCTTTCTGTAATAATGAAAGGGGAGTAGGATTGTGGCTCCTTGCTTCAATGTATCACTCAGGACTTTATTTTAATAGTATATGAATTCATTACTGAAATTCTATTGATACTTATGCGTTCTTTATCCGAATCAGACAGTCTTTAGTTAACCCCTATGGCTATGCATCTACAATCTACATCCAAGTGTATATGTATTTATACTTGTGTGTTTCCAAAAATTATGCATTTTTTAAGTTCACTGAGTTTTTCGTTTCTACACTACTCAAATCATAGAAGAACTGTGTTCTGTAAATGTTTTGAACCGGGAAAGCTTAAACTATTGACATAAAAGGAAAAGATATAATTACCTTCCTGTATCATTGTTGAGACTCCTATTGTATGAATCATTAGATATTTAGACAAATTATAAAACACTCTACATAGATTTTAAGTATATATATATATATATATATATATATATATATATATATATATATATATATATATATATATATGTATGTATGTATGTATGATATTATTCTTATCATACATAGATATTATAACAAGTCTGATTTTTGACAGGAATACAGTTAGATATTTGAGTGATATGGATCTATGTAATTCCTTACAGTAATATGTGTATGCATATACTCTTTTAATTCTTAAGTACTTCTCATCATTTTCTTTATCAATTTATGTATTAGAAGATTTCTTCCATTGATTTCTTATACATATATAAACACAAAATATGTATTGTCAGAAGTAGAATCAGACTTGTTTTGTTTGAACTAGATGCATTCCGAGTGTGTTCACATAATTCTGATTATATTCATAGTTAGGATACACAGTAGTTTATTCGACGCATAAAATTAAATTCATAAGGATTTATCCTACAGTTGTTTCCATACATTCATAATTTAATCCACAGAATAAATCATACATAATTAAAATAGATATACTCTTTCAGTCATTAAATGAAAACGACTTATGTTTAGAAAGTTAATCAACATAAATAATTCACGCAGAATTATATAGATATATTCTATCAGCCATTTAAATCAAGAAACATATAACCAGAAAAAGAGTACATGAACATATCTGAGCAAGTTTTTCGAACAAAAAATGGAACAGCCACGTTCCTCCCAACATTAGAACAGAACAACCAATTCTACTTTCTCCATTCACCCCCTATCCTGACCATGAATCCATGAGGGTGAACTCCAGAACTCCTCCTTAGCTATAGTCCTTCTTCAGTTGTCAGAAAACTTCTCCTTGCCTCACACTTAGAAAAACAATGTTCATAACAGAAAGAGATTAGTATTTTCCTAGCATACTAGGCAATGTCCTGCCTCCTCCCATATTTGAAACTGTGCCTCGGTGTAGGGTTCAGCTCCACAAAGCCTTATAAAACCAAAAAGAATTTATTTTAAGGAATGCTAACCTAACATTTATTTTATTTCATAATCATCATATAACCAAAACCATCATATATAAAATTTATTGAGCTGAACATAATAGCTTACGAACTACCTTATAACACTTAATATTTCTTAAATGCATAAAAAAAATATGTAGATTAAAATACCTTGGTCTGATGCTAAACTTCCGCTTGTCTTGTTGACCTTCCTACTGCTTCCAGTTGTCTTGTTGACCTTCTTGTTTCTGCCTTACCCAGCTTGATGCCACTGACCAGCTCTACCCAAACCGTGGTTCCTCCCTGCCAGCTAGGAGCAGCTTGTCCATCTTCCTAGCTCCAGGATACCATATGGATATCCTGGCCCCCGTGCCCAAAACCCCTAGCAAACCGGTGCCCTCGTACTGATCCTTCCCAACTACAGAACTCAAACTCACCACCAGCAAATCCAAGAGAACCCTGAGAAATAATAATGCCCTTCCTTCCGTAAGCCTCCTCCCCTCATATCCCTCCTTCACTGACCCTTTCCTCCTCATTTATTTCCTTATCCATACATTCATTGTCTTATCCTTTTAGTTAATGTCTTATCCGATTATTAATATTTCTTATCCTTACATTTAATGCTTCTTATCCCCTCCATATACGTAATCCTTTAATTAACAATTAAATTTATTAACCCTCTTAAATTTAATACCCGTCATTGAATGTAATAGGTAATTAATTACTCAAAATTATAACAATTAATTAATCA
>JASDQU010503373.1:19140-29373 GCA_032191745.1 Picea mariana | reverse complement strand
GGTACCAAAAGTTTGACACATACATCCTTGGATTTGGATTTGTAAGAAGCAGGGTTGATCACTGTGTATATTCCAAGAAGGTTGGTAATCACTTCATTTATATAGTCTTGTATGTTGATGACATGTTGTTGGTAGGAAATAACATGGATGTTATCAAAGAGGTGAAATCACAGCTATCCTCCAAATTTGACATGAAGGATCTCGGTGCTGCTAACTTCATTATGGGAATGGAGATTAAAAGAGATCATGCAAACATGAAACTCTGGTTGAATCAGAGAAAATATGTTGAGACGATACTATAGAGGTTTAATATGCATGGAAGTAAGCCGATCAAGGTTCCTATTCCTATAGGTGTAAAGTTATTTGCATATTAGTGTCCCAAGACACAGGAAGAAGAAGAGGACATGTCCCATGTTTTGTATGCCAGTGACGTTGGAAGTTTGATGTATGCAACGGTATGTACTAGACCGGACATTGCACATGCAGTGGGAGTTTTGAGTAGGTATATGTCAAAACCAGGGGAGGAGCATTGGACAATAGTAAAGAGGGTCTTCAGGTATCTTCGTGGTACTACCAGTTATGGATTGTGCTACCAAGGAAGACCAGGATTGGATAGAGTGATGGACATACATGGCTTTGTTGATGCAGACTGGGCTGGACATCTGGATCACAAAAGATCTACATGTGGGTATGTGTCTAACCTATTTGGAGGAGCAATCAGTTGGATGAGCAAAAGACAGGCTGTAGTGGCACTCTCAACTACAGAAGCTGAATACATGGCAACCACTCATGCAAGCAAGGAAGCAATATGGTTACAAAGATTGTGTTCAGGTATTAGGTTGGTACAACAAGCAGTGAGATTATATTGTGACAGTCAAAGTGCATTATTCCTGGCAAAGAACCCAGCTTACCATTTGAAGACAAAGCATATTGATGTACAGTATCACTTTGTGAGAGACATGGTTGAGGAAAAGAAGGTGTTGCTGGAAAAGGTTGACACTTTGAAGAATGTTGTAAATTCATTGACAAAGTCTGTGAGCACAAAAATTTCTCCTGGTGTATAGTAACTATGGGCATTGCTTCCCTGGATTTTTGACTATATAATCCCCTGGACCCCTCGAAGCAAAGAAAACAACAAGTGGGAGAATGTTGGGTATGTGTTATATTCTTTGCATGTGTGTGTGTGGGCGCGCCAGATATGACAACTGCATCTGACGATCCCTCGTACTAGTGCCCTGTTTGTGTCGTGTGCACCAGGCACTTTCCTAGGAGGTCCTAGGGGGGGGCAGGTATGCCCGCCCTGTTTACGCGCAATGCCCCAAAATTTTGTTTTGGGCGTTTTTTGCTATTTTTAGCGGATTTTCCTATTTTTATAGGTTTACTAAAAATAATCCTGGTTTTAGGGATTAGAGCTTTGGTATCTATGGAATACCTAAAAACAATGTATATATTGTATAGTGAATGGTGAAATTCGATATAATGAATATAAGAAAGGTTTTCCCGGTTGAGGGTTTCCGGTATAAATCTTCGTGTACTATGTGAATGAGCCATTGATTAAATTTTGTTTTTCTTAAGAATCTATATGCATTGCTTTACTTCACAGGTTTAAAACTTATATATTTCATGTAGTGGTCTTCCTCACGGATCATGCAAGGAAAATTATCCTTCCTATTCGGTTGAGTATCAACAGTCTTTGGGTTATCCTGCTCGTTAAATTTTTTCTTGTATTTACCCTTTTTTTTTATTATTACCTCTAGTTGATGAGATGAAGTGGATTGGACCACATTCACCTCAGAGGTTTGAGAAAGAGTGGAAGTATTTTTTTTGTTTGAAATAGAACTTGGTTCCAGAGAAGGTCTTGAGAGATCATTCGACATATGAGGAGCGTTAGGGTTTGTTGAGTCCTAAGTATGCACCCCTGCCCCTCCTGCCTCTTTTCCCTATGCCTTCATCAAAATGATTCCTCTTATGGTTGGTTAAGTCGTTTCCCATTACTAAATGACTTGGTTTTTATTCATTATCTTTCTTGATTGATTCTTTTCACAAATTGTTTCTGTTTTTTGAAGGATAATTGCATGTTCTGATTTGGTTCAAAATACTTTTCATCATGTTTTCCATTGATTAAGCATGCAACATGTCCACCAAGTATTTTGTGTGCATAAGGAACACCCGTGGATAGAACAAAACAATTCGGAGCAGTCTTTTTCGAGCCTGGATTGTGAAAATAGAGCGGTTAAATTTCAACTGTGGAGATCCAACATGTTAATTAGATCAACGTCTCTCACACATTCAGGGTTCCATTATTTGCGTGAGGTTTAATCACATAGTTACACATAAGACACTCTGCAACTTCGGTGCCAAAAAATCTGAGCTTGTCTTTGTTGAAAACTCTTGAACGTCGAACCATCGCATCGCTTCGACGACCAACCATTTGGGAGGTCTCCACAATTAGCACTCAAAAAATATTGAATGCCGAAACGTCGGAGCCACATCGAATTTGTCTAGCATTGACATGTGACAGTCATCAGTGGAGACACGTGGAATTCATTTCAAACACCTTTGGTTATTCCATTTTCCCATTTTTGGGTGACACGTGTCACTCTCCTCATGTGGACACATCAAATACAAAGTCTCGATGTGTCGATCAACCGAAGAGATGAAGTGTCGATCAACGACAATGACGTCATGGACACATTAGATCCGAAGATCCAAAGTTCTGATCAATCGAAGAGTAGAAGTGTCAATCAACGATAGTGATTTCATGGACACGTCATATCCGAAGAGGCGAAGTCCTGATCGCTCAAAGAGGCGAAGTGGCGAAGTCTCAAAGTGCCATGTCACTCCATTATTTCGGTCTTCTATGAGTTATACATAATTTGCATTTGAAAGCCTCCAAACCCCGAAGAGACGGATATACATAGCTCTCATCTATGTTAAAACATAGCGTTCATCCATGGTGACATGTGGCATCCATCATCTGTGACACGTGGTACTCATTTCGAGCATTTTAAGCACGACATCTGCTCCATTCTAGGTGACACGTGTCACCCTTCTTTTCATGACACGTAATTTGTCGTGACATCACAACCTCCATGTTAGCTCCCGGAGATTGTCCTCTTGGAGATTTCTATCAAGAGTAGGCGCATTCTCTGAAAGTCACGTACGCTGAACTCTCGAAGTATTTAATGGTAAATATTTCTTAATCCTGGATCAATTAGCACTAATCATGAATTAATGACTTTGGGAGATTGTCACTTCGGGAGATTCCAACCTAGAGCGAATGGAAATTGTTGAAGTGTCAAAGCGCTGAAGAGTTGGAGATGTGTGGCGCTCTTCTATCATGACACATGGAATTCATCAGTTGAGACACATGCGACCCATCGTTCCATGACATGTCAGTGATGTGACGTCAGGCCACCATGTCAGATTCAGGGGATCATCCTCCGAGAGATTTCCAAGTACAACATTCAAAAAAAAAAACTCATGAACCCTAAAGAGACAGAGTCCCAAAGTCCTTAAATGATAAATGTCAAAGTAATATTGGGTTAATAAATGATTAGTGCTAGATAATGAATCTGAGAGTTTTGTCCTCTGGAGGATAAGTATACTCTGTGCTCCAAATCCCCCAAACACCAGAGTTCCGAAGTGGCTCACCCACGATTATTGCACATTTGAAATGTTTAAAAGGGGGTGCCAAACCAGGAATGGGGAAAAAACCATGCCAATACATTTATTTATCTCCACCGGCCTCCAACAGTGCACATGCATGCCAGTGCTCAATGCAGAACTCAATTTTTTCACTCCTAGTCATTTTTTGTCAAATCTCAGTTCATTCTAGTGCATGCATCAGTCTAGTTTCATTGCTAGTATTAGTTTTTAATTTTTTAGTTCAATAATATTTTAAGTTTAAAGCATAATAAGTGGTAATTTTTGCGTGATAAGAACCACTCCTTTTTGTTAAGTCAAGTTCATAGTATTCATTACTATACTCCAACAGTTTCTAGTTAAGTTAATAAGTTGTCTTACAACTGGTAGTGTAGAGTTAAGTCTGAGTCCCAGATGGGTGAGAGCCTTTGCAACTCTGATAAATATGAAATTTTTGTATGTTTTGAGGGTTCAAGTTTTTGGGAGAAAAAGATCAATACAACAAATAGTTGGACCCATTCTATGCATGGATTAAATCTCTCTACCTGGTGAAGATAATATTGATGACAGTGTGTTTGTGTCCAAATTCGTATGTGTTTCTTATCTTAAATAGAGTTTTGATTTGTGAGAAGTATGTTTCTTTTCATTCAGCTACTGTATAACTTGTCTTTATTAATACGCAACATGTGATAACAACTATGCTTTGATGAACATTTTTTTTTGTTGCAACCTATGGGAACAACTATGTTTTTGGTACATGTTTAATTCTTGAAATGACATTTTAATATTTAAACTTCTGGCACCAGATTGTTCATTGAATGATTTTTTGTTTTTCTTTATTTTTTACATTTAATGTTTCACTTATCTATCCTTAGTATGCCACCAGCCAACGAGGACCCTTTTCCATGTCATTTGTCAAACCAAACTATTCTCATGTCTTGGTAAACCAACCCTCTAACTCACCCATAAATAAATAAAAAACCAACCATTCATAACGTGAGGTGGCCTAGCTCCACCCTTCAGCAGTCAGGTGCAGAATTTAGGTGAAACCTCTTCTGGCATCATTTTCGGGGAACAGAGTAAGTAAATATATTTCCCTGGGAGAAAGAAAATGATTAGATATGACCTTTGATCAAACAAATTTAGATTGTAGATCATTTACTTGGTGACTCCATGGTTAAAGAATCCAGTGGCGACTCCACAGTTTTAAGAAGTCATATTTTCATATGGGAGCCAGCTTGGCTCGAAGGTTTTATCCTTTTAATTTCTATGTTGTTCCCACTTTTCCTACTATAAATGAGTGGGGTGATTACTTGCCCAGATTTAAAGAAGATAAAGATGATAGCCCCACAATTCATTTTCTTGAATTCCATGAGGTCATGTATCAGTTGGGTATGCATCATGAGGATGTATTAATGGATATTTTAATGTACTCATTAGAGGAAGATGCTCAAGAATGGTACCGATCCTTGTCTCCTGCTAGCATTTCTTCACTGAAAGAGTTCCATGCAACATTTAGCGATCATTGTAAAAGGTTTTTTCCAACTGATTTGGTTTTTGAAAATTGTTGTGAGGAGTTTAATTTATATATGAATAATTCTATAGTTGGTTCCTATATTAGTATGAATGAGAAGGAATTTAATGTTAAACAAGTGGGAGAAGAGTCATCCCCTTGTGAAATCTTCTCTAGTTTTTATGTTTAGGAGGAAATTTTTATTGATTACTCCGACGACAAAAAACATGATCAGGATTTTGTAGAAACGTTTGAATTTATATCAAATATCTCTAACAATACTTGTTATGATGAGATTTACAATCCAAAAGTTGGCATAGATCATGCTACTATTATGCAGTCAATCTTCCAAGGATCTCATGAAATGGAGGATTTTGAAGTTCAAATCATGAATTTTTAAAGACCAACCCATCTCTGATAAATCCCCTGATGATGAGGAGCAAAGTTCTACCATGATTGAGCTTATGAAAGTTGTGAAGCATATGTTTTAAAGAGAAGTCGAGGAGATGACATTGACATCCAAAATCAACAACAAATTTATCAACTTAATATACCCATATGTGATAACTGTGAATCTGGTCCTCTGAACAATAGTGAAGGACATATCTTGGTTGATGAACAAGATGGCATGTTGCTACTAACAATTGTCTTGACCGAAGTATTTTCAATTTTTTACCACGAAATGGATACAACACAACTGAAATCATGCACATTCATCAACAAAATGAAAAGAATACAACAAACTTACATTTTTGAGGATCAGATTGATGCTCATTATCAAAAAGGGTATAGTTCTCGTGTTTTTTCAGATTTTATAACAGTCTATATGCAATCAAATTGGATTAAATAGTTTTATTTCATTCATTTTGTGAAAGAAGAATTTCAAAAATTTAAGTATGGGCCTCCAGATTTTAATTCGTTGCTATATTTTTTAATTCCTATTATCAGGTTCATACTTAAATATGGAGGTCAATTGCATCTTGTTAATCAAATCCTCGTATGGCTTCACTAGAAATTTGATTACACAGATTACTTTGTTTTCAGTTGAGTATATTAGGGGTGTGTTGAATAAAGCTCGTCATTCAAGCATTTCTTTTTTATTTTGTTTATACATTTGATCGACAATAAGACTCCATATCCCAAAAAAGGCACTGGAGTGTAGCTTTCCTTTTTCATTTTTGATTAGTTAGTTTGCTTGTGAATAAAGAATCCATAGCCCAACAAGGCACTAGGGTGTAGTTTTAGTTTTAAGGTCAATAAGATGCATGGATGAGAGGCACTAGAATATATACATGGCCGACAGACAGAAATAGAGGTAAGAAAAGGAAGGTGGGAGCAATTTATTTAATTCCAAGGCATTGATCTGTTGTTCTTAGCACCTCACCAGGAAGTTCTATCCCCATTTGGAGCCAATTTTGAGACCTAAGTCTACACCCCTGCCCCTCCTGCCTCTTTTCCCTATGCCTTCATCAAAATTATTCCTCTCCTAGTTGGTTAAGTCATTTCCCATTACTAAATGACTTGGTTTTTATTCATTATCGTTCTTGATTTATTCTTTACACAAATTGTTTCTCTTTTCTTGAAGGATAATTGCATGTTGTGATTTGGTTCGAAATACTTGTCATCAAGTTTTCCATTGATTGAGCATGCATCAGGTCCACCAAGTATTTTTTTTGCATAGGGAATGCCCGTGGATAAAATGCATCAATTAAGAGCAGTCTTTTTCATGATTGGATTGTGAAAATACACAGGTTAAATTTCAATGACGGAGATCCAATAGGCCGATGAGATCAACGTCTCTCGCACATTCGGGGTTCTAGAAATTGTGCAAGGTTTAATCTCAAAGTTACACATAAGCCACTCCACAACTTCAACGCTGAAACATATGAGCTTTTCCTTGTCGAAAAATCCAGAAGGACGAATCGTCACATCACTTCAGCGATCAACCATTTAGGAGGTCTCCACACTTCGTGTTAGAAAAACAAGATCGCAGAGCAATACAATAAAAACAAATGCAGAAATAAAAGAAAGAAGATACACAATACAATAGAGACAGAGATATATGTGGTTCACCCAGTGTGGGCTATGTCCACCAGAGAAATTGCCAGGTCCTTCCTTTATTATTATCCAGCGAATGAAGGGGTACAGCCTACACCACACCCATTGTAGCTTCCTCTTCATTCTCTCACAATCTCCTCACTCAAAATACAATACTCGCAATGATACATAGCCACAATACATTTCCCTCATAAAAGAGTGTTTCCTTCTAGGTAAAAAAACCCTAACATAACTTCTATTGTCTGACTTGCGACCTTATAATGAACGGTCCAGATTTACTATGAAATTACAATATACATTTACAAGGAAATTTTTTCTTTGGGGGCTTCTCCCCCGAACCTTCGTCGGGGGCCCACTTGCCTTCGAACCCCCCAATCGAGGGGATAGACCCCTTAGACTCTGCAGGGGGGGTAACCCCCCCTACACTCCTCGCGTGGAGGAGTGTACATTCTTCTGAGGTGTAAAGTCTTCATGGGGTATAAACACAGCTGGAAAAAAAAAGATCTCTGAATCAGRAAGATAATCAGGCTCCACAACCAACAATCTCCCAATTGGAGATTGATCTAAAAAAATCCAACGTTGTTGTATCTGTTGGAATATGATCCTTCTTGGACCTAGAAAATTTCTCATCGTCATATTCATTCTTGAAGACCAACTGAAACTGAGTAGGAACTAGTTTCTCCCTGGTTACTCCATTTGTTAACATGTGTACAGGATTCTAGCTAGTGTGTATCTTTTCCAACTTCAAATGTCCATCTTCCAAGACACATCGTATGAAATGGTACTTGAGTTGTATATTCTTAGTCTTCTAATGGAAGGCTGAGTTATTTCCAAGATGAATGACACTCTCACTGTCAAAATACAACCTGTTATTCTCCTGCTTCTTTCCCAATTCCTCCATAAACCTCTGTAACCAAATCATGTCTTTACTAGCCTCTGTAGCAGAAACATACTCCACTTCTTTTGTTGAAATTGCAACAACCTTTTGCATTTTTGAAATCCATATTACTGTCATTCCACCTACAGTAAAAACATACCCTTTGGTGCTCCTCCTGCTATCTCTATCACATTCCATATATGAATCAAGATATCCCTGTATAACAATGTTTGAACCTTCAAAACATAATGCATGAATATAACTAACTCTCAAATACCCGAGAATACACTTTATTGCCTTCCAATGTTCTTTACTTGGATTTTTCATATACCTACTCACAACTCTCACTGCATGTGCAATATCGGGTCTTGTGCAAGCCATCGCATACATAAAACTTCCAACTGTTGATGAATAAGGGACCCTAGACATGTATTCTATCTCCTCCTGTGTCTTGGGACACATTTCCTTGGTTAATTTGAAATGGCTGGCCAAAGGTGTACTAAGTGGTTTTTCATTATGCATTCTAAACCTCTCCAACACCTTCTCTAAGTACTCACCCTGAGACAATGTCAATTTGCGATTTTTTCTGTCTCTTGTTATGATCATACCAAGGATTTTCTTTGCAACACCCAAATCCTTCATTGCAAATAAATTAGCTAATTTCTTCTTTAGCACATTTTTATCCTGCATATTAGACATTGCAACAAGCATGTCATCTACATACAATAGCAAGATAATATAGCTTCCATTTTCCAGCCTTTTAAAATAAACACAGTGATCAAATGACATCTACTATAACCTTGTTATGTCATAAACCTGTCAAACTTAAAATACCACTTCCTTGGATCTTTCTTTAGGCCATACAAGCTATTCTTCAACCTACATACCCAATTCTCCTTCCCTTTGACCTCATACCCCTGTGACTACTGCATATAAATCTCTTCCTCCAAATCCCGACGGAGAAGCGTTGTTTTCACATCTAGTTGTTCAAGATGAAAATATTCTACTACCACAAGACTTAAAATATTCCTAACTGAAGTCATTTTAACAAGAGGAGAAAATATTTCATCAAAATCTATACCTTTCTTTTGTGTAAATCCATTTACAACAAGTCTAGCCTTGTACTTCTTTTTGCCTCCATCTTCTTCCTTCAACTTGTAAACCCATTTATTCTGTAATGCTCTCTTTCCTACAGGAAATTGAACCAAGTCCCAAGTCTGTTTATTTACCAAGGAATCCATTTCCTCTTTCATGCCTTACTCCCACTTCTTTTTGGTGTCTACATGCATTGCCTCTTCATAACATTTTGGTTCACCAGAATCAGTCAACAATAAATAATACAATGAAGGAGAGTATCGTTCAGGGGGTATACTTAACCTGGTAGATATTCTAACAACACTTGTAGGAGTTTGAGGTACCTACTGCTCCTATTGTTGTACATTTTCATTTTATAGTACCATAGAAGTTTCTTTTTTAGTAATCTCATCCAGCACTGTGTATTATGGTTTTTCTTTTTCTTGTATCTTTCTCTGCAAATGATCTTTGTACATGACCTTCAAATCGAATATGACATCTCTACTCCTAATTATTTTGTGATTTTCATAATCCCATAAGCAATAACCAAAATCATTAACACCATATCCAATAAAGGTACACCTCTTGTATTTTGCCTCAAGCTTTGTTTTATTTTCTTTATCAATATGGACAAATGCTTCACAACCAAAAGTCTTCAAAAAAGAATAGTTTACGTTTTTACCTGTCCATGCCTCCTATGGAATTCCACCATCCAAAGAGATTGAAGGTCCTCTGTTTATTAATTAAACTACAATATCTACAGAATCTGCCCAGAAATGTAAGGGAAAACCAACATGCCATCTCATACTCCTTGAACTCTCCATGATTGTCCTATTCATCGTTTCTGACACACCATTTTCTTGGAATTGTCTTCTCTCTACGAATCCCATGGTATGAACTGTAATCATTAAACTCCTTGCTACAATATTCACCTCCATTTATTTATTTGTGACACTTCAACCTTTTTCCCATCTCATTCTCAACCAAAGCTTTCCATTTCTTAAAAGTATAAAAAACATCATATTTTTGTCGAATGCAATAAACCCAAGTTTTTCTAGTTGCATAA
>JASDQU010503372.1:43802-83717 GCA_032191745.1 Picea mariana | reverse complement strand
GTGATACAAAGGTATGTTACTTGTTCCTCCCTACTAGCTAATTCAATGGTCAAAACTTAGGGAAAGAGTCATGTCCTGTCCTGTTTTGTTCTAGATCCAGGTGGATCTAGGGAGATCTATTAGTGTCCGCACCTACCGATTAGTCTGATAACAAACATTATAAAAAAATTTCTTCGGTGTTTTGAAAGAAGAAAAACATAGTGTAAAGGTTCTTTCACCTAATTCAAAACCTTCTTCATTTTCTTCACTATTGTCATATGCACAATTTTCAATTCCTTTGGATTGCTGAACACACTCATTTTCAGGTTCATCTTCGACCAATGGCTGCAATTCCTTGTCAATTTGTCCCAGTGAATCGATGTGATTTGGCATCAATGCACAATCCATTGCTTCGATGATGATCTTAGAATTTTCTTTCAAAAATTTAAATGAAGAAAAGAATAAAGGTAAAAAATTCCCTTCAACTGATTTAGTACTTTCTTCTCTGTAATTGTGATATGTAAACTGATTTCTCTCATTATACTGTTGAAAAAGAAAAATTTCTGATGGAGGAAATGTAGTTGGCTATTCTGGGACGTCATTATCATAATCATCATCATATTCATCATATATAGTCAAATCAACAACATCTATGATGTCATCTAACAAGAAAAAAATTGGATCATCAACCTGTTTCTCGACAATCTGATCTGCAAACTCATCTTCTTGACTATCAAAAAATGAATATATGAAACCATCAACTCCATGATTTTTATGGGGTGGATCAGAAATCACATAAGTACCTTATGTTTCAATAAGTGGGATATAATATTTTGCAAAATCATTTACATTCAAAACTTCAAGGGGGCCTATGATATCATCAATTTTATGCTCCAGATTCCAGTCAAATGTTCTCTGTTCATATTCATTCTCACGTCCTGGGACACCCAACCCTTCACTTTGAATCTGTTCACATGCTGGGATATTGTGTTGAATTTCCTGAGAATCATTGAATATTTGTTGTAAGGTTTGAGGTCTTCTTTCCATCAGAAGGAGAGACAAATCTGGGTGAAGAGTAGTGGCATACTGGAGCATGGAAACTTCAATGGGTTGAATTTATTTGGGTAGATCATAATAAATACTAGAAAACCTTCTACTGAATGTGGAAATGGTCTCATTGCTTTTCCTTTTCAAGGCATATAATTTTGTAAGTTGTAGGTCTAGAGATTTCTTCTTACCCGAGAACTTATAAAAAACACTCTTCAATTCTTCCCATGAGCTAATTGTCTCTGGTTGCAAATGTTTAAACCATTCTTTGGTATATCCTTTTAGGGATTGAGAGAAATCCCTCATACACACATATTCATGGTCAATATCAAACAAATCTATAAAATAGTCGAACTCTCGGATGTGTTTTTCAGCTGTGATGGTACCAAGTTATCCATCAAACACAGGTAGGTATTCATAGTTCTTTGGAGGAAAATCATGAAGGATGTGGGGTAATTTTAAGGGTCCGTATCTGTGCTGGGTCTTGGAGGGTGTTGGATCAAGTGCATGAGGTGAAATATCATCCTTTGTCTCATGAGGCTTATCAACTTGGTTGTGGTTATCATATGGATCAGATGGGAGGTTTTGATCAAACTTAGTGATGAACTAAGGGGATATCTGTATAATTTTAAGAAGAGGATATACCATTTCAAGATTACCATGATCATCATTTGCATGCAGTAGCTGAATAAAAATTTGTCTAGCATGTTTAGGAAAGGACCAGAGGTAACTTACAACAAACAATATAATTCCTTAGAAAAAACCCAATTTCAAGTACTTGTTTTCTTCCATGATGCCCTTTCATACCTCTATCAAGGGATCCCATATTCAGACTATGGAGTCACCAATGATGTTTTGGAAGATGGATTCTGCATTGAGAGTGGATTCGCGAGTAAAAATTTAAATTTCTAGATTGTTCTACCATTGGAATCACCTTCAAACTGACTTTTGATGTGTGGAGTCACCAGAGAAGGAATACAACCAATATGTGCCTAAGTGTCTGCTTCTCTCAGACCTTAGAACTCAACCATGTCATTTTTTCCCAGGGAAAATTTTTCAATTTCGTCCCCGACAAAGGTGCCAGAATGTTATCACTCTATACATTTTGTCTGACTGATAGACACACGACATAGGTAACTGTTTCAATCTACTTTAGAGGTGGGAACTAGCATTCTCAAATCAGAGAGGGCTCTCTCATGTCACTTGATATTTCTTTGAAAATTGATGGCTAGATTTAGTTTGTTTTGGTTTTTTTTTATAAAGTTGTTGGCAAGGAAGGGGAGGGTCACTTAGGGCTATGGAGTCGAAATTCTGAAAGTGAATGAAAACAATGACTGACCGGTAGAAATACCGAGAGCATAAAGGCTAAATGAGGCAGTGAATCTGAGTTGTAAATTGTATTTAAGCAGGGTGTAAGAGGAAGGAGGAAACAAATGACTGCATCATAGCATTACCAAAATTAATTTTGAATTAGCTAGGAAGAAAATTACATAGTTTAAATTGCTTAAGTCGAGAGCATCACAAGATGAATTCTGGGCCTTTGAATCTCCAATTTAAACAGAGGAAAATTTAAATGGAATTAAAGAACACTGGAAATATATACAATGAAAGGAGATAAACTCATATCACCACCATTATAATCTTTTCATAGAGAATTCAAAAAGCTTCTGCATATATATTCAGTTAAGCTCCAGAAAATTACAAAGTCCTCATGTTACGAGGGAAGGCCCCTCTCCGGTAAGTCCAACCATTCATTTATCTTTTTGATAGTATATATAGATAAATTACATCCAGGATTCAAAACGAACCATTTTCCCCAAAGTTCCAAAAATAGATATCAGTTACAAAAAAGGAGTAATGTACAACAATTGTACTCCTATTTTCTAGGGGATGTTACAATTAAAAACTGACATCTTCGTTATTTCATACCCAGAATTCCACTTGTCTCTATCATTACAAAATTCTCTGAAAAATACTTAATTTAACCTGAAATCTATTTTGGATTAGCAATTTCTTCCATTAAAGTATCAAGCCATGCAGGCTGGTTTTCTTCAACACTTTCAACTACTTCAATGTTAACCTCTATCTTCTGTCACTTGCTCCTTTTCCCCTTGACAACTTTCATGTGGTACTCATCTCTGTATCCATTGATTATTAAATCCTTCATGATAGGATTTAGTCTGATTCCTTCATCTGACCCTGTTCCATCTACAGGCTCTGTGTGAAACTTTGTTGCCAATATTCATGCAACAAGATTTTCTTTCTTCTTCGTTGATAATTTTTTCAGATTATTTGAATATCCCTATTCGCTGAAGCCTTCTAGATCCTTCTTCTCCATTTTCTCTAGTTTTCCCAGAAGCACGAGCTTATCTCCCTTAGTTGTACAGGAATTAGATGGACGATTTGATTTTTTTATTACCCCGTTCTGGTCTAAAACGCTAATCACCCAAAACAGAGTAATGCAACCCATGTTTTGAATAAAAACATTCTTTGAGTGCCAATCATAGGCTGCTGATGAACGTCCTTGCAGGGACACGACTTATCACATTTGACTGTTGATTTCACATGATGAGCTTTCGAATTAGGTTTTTGGTGGCACTCACCTAGCATCGCACAGATGAAAAGTACACGAATAAATGTCTTGAGGTGATTTGAAAAGATGTCAACCTTTTCCACATGTGATCCATGGATGTGACACATTCATTGATATCTTGACATGTGACATCGGGGTGTAATTGAGTGGTTTCAAGCTCAACCGCTTCCCCCCCATATGCATCCTGGGGCACCACGTGGCCTTGAGGCGAAACCATGGTATCCCTATCAGTTGAATTTAAAAATATTAAACCCCGTGCTATTTATTAGCTCGATATGATCCACGATCGTCGATATTAGGCGTCTACGATCTACGACCCGTCGAGTCCTGTCAACTTCACTTTTCTGCTATATATAGCCCCGTTCGCTAGATGTGGCCTCGTTCGCTGGTCTGTTGCTCCTCCATAACGACTTAGCCTCCTTCTAATTCCCAAGGATGGGAATCCATATGAAATTTTTACAGTGATAACAACTGGTACAAATGGTTATTTGAAAGCAACTTGCCCATATTTTCCTTTTGTCGTCGGATGCCAGATCAACTTCAGTACATTTTACCTTTTCATGAATGTCTAAATCGACCTACACATATATCCTTTGTTGGTGACTATTTAAACTCAACTTGTAAACATTTTACTTGATGGTAGATATTAAAATCAATTCCCTCTCAGCTACTAGTCACTAAAGATTTGAATTGGTCTTCACCCTTTTTCATATTTTCTTCCTCATTCGACTGACAAGCATATTTTTGGTTGACTCAACTAGGATAAATTTTGACTTGAGAATTTTGGTTCTAGTCCACCCAACTTGCTTCAAACTCAACCCGACTTGTATTTCCCAATTTAAGTTTTCTTCGACTCCGAACTTTAGGTTACTTATTTCTTGGATCGACTCGACTTAGTAGAAAAATGACTTTTGTAATTCAAATTTGGTCATCCTGACTTGCCTCGGTTTCAAATTTGACTTCGGCTTCGATATTTGACTTCTTCAATTTCGAATTCTTCTACTTATAGGACTTTCACCTTCAACTTATTCTACTTGTCTAACTTCGACCTTTGACTTCTTTGACCTTTTCGATTTTGACCCCTGATTTCTTTGACTTCGAATTTTGACTTTTTCAACTTCTCCAACTTCAACTTCTTGTTGAGATGTTTATAACTTCTAGATATCTACTACATTTTATTGAAACACTCAAATTTGATATTTTCTCCTTTCATTTAGATAGTCGTATTGAACCATTTAATTGTTTCGAATTGACTTAGGGTTTGACTAGTCGAGAAAATTGTTTCTGACTCGACTTAAGGCTTGATTGGTCGAGACTTTTCTTGCTGATACTTTTATACCAAACTTATTGACATCTACTTGATTCTTTTTGTATCAATTCCAATACCAACTCCATGCCCAACATTGACCATATTTGTCCTCTTTTTCATCAATGCCAACCCCATAATACTAGGTCCAACAATAACTATTCTTTATACTAAATTTATTATGATCTTTAAAATCAACACATAAGCGGATATCACCAATTTTCTTCCTAACAACTACTGGGTTTCAAAGCCAATTTGAATACCTAATGGGAGCAATTATGTCTTCCTTCTCTAATTTCTCAATTTCTGTTTTTACCAAAGGCTTTATCTTGGGTTTAATTATTCTCAATTTTTGTTTGAAAGGATTAGCAACCTCTTTCAGAGGTATAATATGTTGGAATATTGATTTGTCGTATTCCTTTAAGTCGTCGTAACTCCATGCAAACACATCTTGAAATTGTTTGAAAAGTTGAGAGTACGTATCCCTTTCTTCTTTAGTACAACTAGTAACCAGGCTTATATACTTTGGTGATTCATGAGTACCAATGTTGATATTATAGGTTTCTTGAAATTTTCTAACAAAAGGTTCTTCAAGTGGTTTTGAAATTTTAGTTTGGTCATCTCTTATAAAGAGGGATTCCAGACTAGCATATTTCTTTGGAGTAGGTTTTTCGATTTTTCTCTTGAATTTCTTCTCGCAAATTCTGACCTTCTTCTCAGTCTTCTTCAATTATGTTATCATCATCTATGAACAAATTTACCGCATGTTCATCATTCTCAAAAACTTGTAAGTATTCTTGATTATATGGGATAGATGGTCGAAAAATAGTCTTCACATGATAAGTGCCTTCTTGTTGCAAATCTTATGTTTTAAACAAGGATGCAATGACTGCTAATGCATCAAGTTTTTTATTCTTTTCTCTGGGGATAAATGATATGTTGAAAGATTTGAAAGAGTCCATGATCTCTGTCACTCTTTTAACATAACATTTCAATTTTTCCTTTATAATTTTATATTTTCCTTTAATATGATTTATAATCAATTCAGAATCATTGGTTACTACTAAGTGTTCAACTTTATTTTGAATGATAATGATCATTCCTTGAATCAATGATTCATATTCATATTCATTATTAGTGCATGGAATTCAAGTCTTATGGCATGAGGATATACATTAGATTGTGGGATTTTGAAAATAATTCCAGCTCCATTTCTTGACTTAGAACATGCACCATCAAAAGACATTTTCCAATTTCCTTGAAAAGAGTCGTGTTCTTTTATCTATTCTTGAGTGCATATATGTTCTAAATCAAAGATAACATAATTCCTCATTCCATCATCAAGATAATTTTTCATCAATTCATTTTCCTTTCTTTTGAAAGAAAAATGTTTTCTTATTTCTTTGGGGACCCTTACCATTGTTCCATCTTCATTTGAGAGAATTGGCCATATTCCTTCATTCATGATGTACCCCCAATCATTGAAGACCAATCCCTTCCCAGAACAACTCCATATGCTGGAGGCAATTCTACTACCATAATAGTGAAAACAATGGTGACATGAGGAGATGCACTTATCCAAGAACAAACATATTTAATCTCTCCATAAGATGGATCTTTTCTTGAGTCAATAACATAAATGATTTCACCAGTTTCATAATGTCTAGTACATTCCATTCTGAGTGCTTGCATCACTGATAAAGGCATAATGTTATTAGTAGCTCCACTATCAATCAAACAATTGTGCGTAACGATTTCATGGTTCTCTATGGTAATGTAAAATGGTGGAACCTTTGGTTTAGCTTTAGCTAAGGAATAATTCTGTTTACTCTTTTATTTTATTACCACAACTTCAATTATTGTATCTAAATTATCAAATATTTTCAACAAGTTCTCTCTTTGATGTGGAATCTTAATGACTTCCATAAATGGAAAATTGATTTTGAGTTTTGAAAGATAATCCATTATGTTATATGTCATTTGTTGTAGAGTCTTTGTTTGATTAGCTACATGTGGCTCCTTCGTTGTTTCTACTTGACTTGAATTAGTCGTTTCATTTTCTGGAACCTCTTTTTCTTTGACTTTGTTTATTTGTGCCCTTTTCTGGACAACATTATCTTGCAAAATATGTTTTTCATCTTGTTCATTGACAATATAAAATTGTTCCAATTCATTAGTTTGTACTAATTCCATACCATCATTTTACATAGTGTTTGACTCCAGGTCAAGGTCTTCAAAACTTTATTCAATAGAAATTTCATCTAACTCAAGGGAATTTGAGTTTGGGACCCGTGGTGCTCTTGGTATCTATTCTTCATTCCTCCTATCATGTCTTTCTCTCTGATTTTGAGCATGATTTCTTCTTTGTTCTTGTACATGAAATTTGACATCTTGGTATTCTAAAGGAAGTGGGTTGGTAGCTCATCTTAACCTCGTCAGTTCATTTTTCATTTGTCGAATTGTCCTATTCATATGAGCTATCTCAATTTTTTACTAGGTTTCTCAGGTTATAGATGGATCATTTATTATGTCTAGGATAACACCCTGAAATATTCCACCAATTTCTCATTTCTCAACATTCCTTGAGCCATAAGCTCTTTGGTTTTCCATGGTTAAGTTAGTCATTTATCTTTGAAATTTTCCGAGGATAATTTCATGATCGACATTTGTTTCTATTATAATTTCTTCCATTCTAGTCTCTTTGTGAATAACTCCATCCAAATCGTTTATTTGATTAGCCCTAATAACATATTTTACATTTGCTAGCATAACATTCTTATAACAACCAATTATAACTGGGTCGTTTCGTCTTTGATCTTCATGGATTTGATTTAGCATCTTGTGAAACCACAAATTAAAATCTCCTATCCTTTCACCTTTCTTCAAATGGATTTGAGTGAACTGAGTTAATAATGTGTGGTACATGATCGAAGGTGCATACATGGTCATAAACATAGTTTCTATATCATCAAAAGATGTAATTGACCAGGTTGGAAGGAACATATATCGTTCATGAGATAGGCCAATCAATGTTTTCAAAAACAATCTAGCCATTACATCTTCATGTCCTACTAGATTCAATTCAAACATAGATAAAAAATGTTCCATGTGTCTTTTCGGGTCCATTATTTTGTCTCCTGAAAATACTAGTAAGGCTCCTTATGGGAGAGTGAGTAATTGATGTTGTTCACCAAAAAGGTTAAGGGGGATATTCCTCATCCTTCTTAGTGGGATTCTATATCTTTCTTGATGTTTAGGAATTTCATTTCTTCTTCCTTCTTGATTTTCAAGAATTTCATTTCTTCTTTCTTCTCGATTTTTAGGAACTTCATTTCTTCTTTCTTCTCTATCTCCCATCCCTTGAATTTTTATTATTTCAATTTTAGAATTTTCTCTAACTTCAATATTTAGAAGTTGTTTAGTTTTACTTCTTGTTATTGTTCATCTATATGTCTCCAGTATTTTTCTCAGTTTCCATCCCTTTATCTTTGCCTTCTTGCGATCTCTCTTTCTTCTTCACGATCATGGTTTCCCAAGAATTTTCTAATTCTTCTCTAGTCCTAGATGTTGCTATTGCTAGATTATACAATTGATGCAATATGTTCTGTTGATTTCCAAGAACAATTTGCAAGTTTGGTTGATTCATAAGTTCTGGTTTGTGCAAACCAACCTTTTTCTCTCCCCAACATGGTCACCAAAATGTTGATCTAAAAGACTGTTTTACAGTATTAAGGTCAACCTCACGATGATATGAACCCCCTTGCATTTTTAGAGAGGTGGTACTCCTCTTGTTCTTATGATTCCAAGAAAATAAAATGAAACAAAACAAATTTTGTGAAGGACCAGACCTAATATTTACATTTACATTCAAGGAAAACAACACCTAATATTTCAGACTAGGTGTTAAAAGAAACTCATATGTAC
Source organism: Picea mariana (assembly GCA_032191745.1). Classification (NCBI taxonomy): domain Eukaryota; kingdom Viridiplantae; phylum Streptophyta; class Pinopsida; order Pinales; family Pinaceae; genus Picea; species Picea mariana. The sequence goes on along the minus strand of JASDQU010503372.1, from coordinate 74,868 downwards.
AATATCTAAAAGAGGAATAGATAATATGCATACATAATATAAAGGAGTGATATATCCATTACAACATTCATTAGAACATTTAACAATACCACAAATAGAGATACCAAGAAATGGACCGCAAATAAAAGAGAGCTTTAAATTATATTTCAATAAAGTACCAAAAATATTATGATMGATAGAACAWTTGGTAACTCAAGATTTTGGTCAAATTCTTTGAGAATACAAAAATGTGATATCCTAAGTATCTCTCTTAGAGTCTCAAAAATAAGAACGAGCCTTTAAATACAAAGTAAATGTATTTAAAGAAAGTAAAATTTGTTCTCCCTTCAAAGAGGACCGGGATTGGCTCTTGTGGACCATAAAATGAAAAGACTTGGAAGATAAGAGAAGGACAACCAAGAATCAGCCTAAATCCCATAGAAAACCGAGTAGAGAAAGGAAAAATGATAAATAATTGTAGTAGAAATGGATAGAAGAAAAACTAAAGAGTAAAGTTTATGTTTGACTCATTGTGATGGAGAAATCTCATATCTTCACTTGCTTGCAACTGGATCCTTTATAAACATCTGTTCTGGTTGAGGTGGCATAAATTCTCTAACTGTTTCTTGATTTTCTGGTTTCGTAAGTTCAATTAACGCCTTTTTCAACCATTACTCAATGTACTCTCTCAAAGGTGCCACGATGATTTCATGTTTAGTTATAATCTCGAACAATTGTCTTTCGAATTCCGTAGGGTCCAGTTCTGATTGATGCAATGTGTCATCCACCCCATCATTTTTGTTGATATACCGAGCCGACCATGTTTCAAATTCATCCTCGGAAAATTATATGGTTTCAGTAAATTCATTAGCCCAAGTAAGTTTTAATTCTTTAAGTTGTCACATTAAATATCCTTTGGTTAAGATCATGGTATCCATCAATAAATCGAGACCATCTGATTCCTTGGTAAGACCCACAAGCTTAAGAAATAAATCACTCTTTTTATTCCTTAGGGCCTCAATTTCATTTATCATTTCTCTTAATTTTTTAATTCTCCTTAGCCAACATGCATTAATTTGCTTCATATGATAAGGAAAATGAAGTTTTTTTTCCTTTCTCTGGGCTTCATTTAAACTAGAAAATTTAGCTGAAAATGTATTTACAACTTCCTTGAAAAATTCTTCATCATTCTTCAAATCTTTTTGCAGATATTATTTGAATTTCTCTATTCTGGAGGAAAAGCTAGCAATATTTTGTGCAAGTTCCCAAATTTTCTAAATTATATATCAGCCTATTTTTGTATGGCATCACCAACATATTTTCTTACATCCTGCAATAAATTTGATGAGCCTTTGTATTTCATACTTCTTTCGGGGATCTCCTCCAATTCAAGTATATGAACATTGCATAGAACTTAAATGTTCTAGGAAGAATAATGTTGGTACCAGAGCAAATTCTAATTATTTTTCTCTTTTCTTTAGTTCCAAATTATTTTTCTCCATTTTTTCAATTGATTGTCTTAATACATCTTGCGTAGCTCCATGAAAATACACAATTTTAGATGGTGCTACTCCATCCAAGTCAATAGAAGATTTACATCGTTCAAATGACTTTTTATTCTTGGTATTAACTTTTTCTAACAATAACTTTTTAGTTTCACGATTGTAAGATGTATGGTGTAGAGTGACAGACTCCTCTTCAAATATTTCAGTATCCAGAGTCATAATAGCATCAACTATTTCTCTCATCTCTAACAACCTTTGCGTAGACCAGTAAGGTTCTTCACTGATTTCGTCCATGTCCATAGCATGGGGACTTTCTTGGTCTTTTGTTGCGGTTATTTCCATTGATGACATATTTTGTTTCTTTTTATAGGAGTGTGTGCATCATGTGTTTTCTCAAGGCTTTTTCTTGGTGGGTTTTTATCTCTAGTGTCATTTGAGCCTCCAATTGGTGTTTTTCTAGTATATGTTCCTCTGGTTTTGTTCTTCATTCTTGATGGAGTGCTTCTTTGAGACATTGTCGACGAGTTAGGGTTTTGATGTGTTTTTTCTCTATCATGTTGTTTGTATCCCTAATTTTTACTATTTACTTATCATGTATTCTATGAATTTTGGTAGGCTTCTAGTTCCTAGATATCCAAATTATCTCCACCACCTTCTTGGAATTGTTCAATTTTGATTAAGTGTGAAGCATACCTGACTAGCTGCATACGTGTGGTGAATTTTCTATTTGGGTCAAAACCTTCGACAAGTTTGGCTTCCATCAAACCCATTTGTTCATGATGTTTTTCCAACTCATTTAGGTGAGTTATGTGTTTAACAATACAATTCCCAATTTTCCATGGTAGGGGTATAAAATGTTTTTTCCTTTTGTCATGGAAGAAACGATCCCAGGTTTTGTATTGTATACATACTTCTCCAACAAATAGTTTATTTGATGTATAAAATGGTAAGAGGGAAGGTTTATCCTTACTCCCAAATACTCTAATTATAGTGAATTATCTGGACAACTCATAAATCCCTTTTCCAGTGAGGAAGGAAGTTGCTTCTAAGGACAGCCTTGATGTACTTTGTCCAAATATCAACCTTTTGAATTTTGAGATGTAATTTTTGTGGACCAGATAAAAATTGTATTAGGCCTTTTGTCTATACAAAATTGAATACCACGCATAAACTGGATCTAACTTAAAATCCACATGTTTCACACGAGGAAAATCTTCAAAAACATGGCCATACACAATGGAGAACATTGTTATACTAAAAGACATGTGCTCGTTTTACCATAAACAATATCACTATTGTCACCCAACTGTTGACGATGATTTTTTTCATCAAGACTTAGCTGACAAAGCGTTGCCAGGCTCCCTCTCCAGTCACACTAGCGCTTATTTCTCCAATGACACACATGTCCAAAGACCCTTATATCACCATTGTTGATCTTGCACCCACCTTATTTGCAGTTGCTTGCGCAAAGTCTCCCATGCTCACGTTGAGTTACTACTACATATTCAAGGAAGATGAATGAGGTTGCTCGCCATTCACTAACATTTTAAAAGTGATGATGTGTAACAACTAACAAATGACCACGATCGTCAGTCATTATATTTTATTGGGCAAGTTACAGGTTCGTCGAAGTGGAAACAAGTTCATTACATGATGTTGGTAAGGCTAGAATGATACTTGGTGGAATCCTGATAAACCTCTACCTATCATTTTTTACACTCAACTCTCTCATCCAATTATTATCCATGTCTCTCTCTAAGTATAACATCATTACCATTACAAGTTTGACACTTTTTCATGACATGCCAAATTTTCAAAAATAAATATACTATTATATATTTATGTTCACTTTTCATTAAACCATGTCATCTTTTTACTCACATGCCCCACCTTTCCAAAATATGTTTCATAACTTACATTAAAATTATGACCCCCCTGCCAAAAGTAAGATATAGTAAAAATATTATCATGTTTCCATGGTAATCTCTATGCGATTTCTTTTGTAAAAGTTTCGACTTTGGTTTCATAAACTCATGCTACGGTGCCACTCATGTGGATTCTTGCTACTATACTCAACCTAACGATTCATTTCTGCTGAAAGGCCAGGCTTTGCTAACGATTGATTATGGTGCCATTACAATGCCCTCAATTGTTAGGTTCTATGCCCTCACTTGATGCTATTACAATGAATTATGGTGCCACTTCTTCGAGTAGGAGGACGATCGATCTTCTGAACGCATTCGAAGTTCCGTTGTCCAGCACAACTGTTCAGATATAGGGTCTACTATTATTGTCTCCGAACTATCGATTCCATGTCAAGGATGTACACATCGTTGGATGTTCTTGGTGCAACTTCCACTAGATTCCCTATATCCTCTCTTCTTATCTCACTTTTATAAGAATCAAAGGTAAGTATGTGACCTTGATCACATTTTTGACTTACACTTAGGATTTTGGGCTTAGGATTTTCTACTAAAAGTACATTTTTTGCTTTGGCCTTGTTATTCCCTAGGCTAACAATGCATTTTCCAAGTATCTTGGATGACACATTATCTCCAAAGGTGACTTTTCCTTTTTCTTTCTTCGTTAACTTGAGAAATTCACTTTGATATCCAGTCATGTGTTTAGAACATGCACTGCCTATATACCACTGACATCCTTTGTTTTTGGCATATAGGGCTACGTTACACTCTATTTTCTCTACTTGTTTTTTCTTCCATACTTTTTGATTGTTGGGAATATTTATCTCTTTGACATACTTTGAAAATATACATTCATTGGCTTTATGTCCATAGTTATTACATTTAAGGCATTTCATATTGTAATCTTGTAATGGAGAGAATGAATTATAGTTTCTTTTATCTATATTAAACTTTTGACTTCTTTGGACAATTTTTGGATTGTGCCTTTTATAGGCTTTACAATGTACTGCTATGTGTCCAAAATTATTGTAGGAATAACAATATCCAAACAAGATATACTGATATCCGTTAGAGGGATTTTGTTTGGTGAATGTATTCTTCTTGTCATGTTTTTCTTTAGTAGGGGGTGCTAATTTCTATTTACTTGGGATGGTTTCCAATGGAATCATCCTTGCCTTATTATCTTCTCTTTTTAAGGGGATTTTAAGAGAATCTGCATAACTGATTGGTATTTTGGAAGATCCTTGTGATGTAGAAGTTGAGTCTTGGGTGTATCCCAAACCAGTCTTATTGTTTGGTGACCTATGACTACTGAGAATTTCATCCAAGATCTTTGAACTATTTTCAAATTTTGATCCCTTCTTTTCTTTCTCAAGTTCAACTTTTAGCATCTGAATCTCAACTTCTATCTTCTCACATGCTTTTTCTCTATCATTGAGTTGTTTTAAAATGACTTTTTCAATTCTTTTGGCTTCTAGGAGTTGGGACTTCAAATCATTGATGATCTATTCCGATTCTTTGATGGTTCTTGATGCATCTATTTCTCTTTATTGATGTGATTCTTCAAATTCTTGAAGTTGTGCCCTCAGTAGTTTGTTCTTCTTTTTATACTTTCTTAGTTCCTCTAGAGCACTAATCAATTATGCTCCTAGGTCTACTTCTCCTTCAAATTTAGATTTTTCTTCATCATCTACATCATTATTTTGAGTGTTCATTCCCATAAATAGAAGTTCTGAATCTTCATCTCCACTTTCTTCAGAAGAGATGTTGTCCTTTTTGGTGTAGAGATTCTTCTTTTGTTTGTAGTATTTCTTATTGTTCTTTGTCTTACCCTTCTTATGTTCTTTATGATTCATAATTTCTTCATCATAACTATCCTCCTTCTTGGGATATAGACATTTGTTAGCAAAGTGTCCAACTTTTCCATAGTTGAAGCATATTAGAAGAAACTTCCCCTTGTATTTACCAGTCCCTTTCTTGAGTTTCTTCATAAAGTTCGATACTTCTTCATCGGATATCTTTGATAAATCTTCATTAGGTACCTTCTCCTACTTCTTCCTTGATTTTGATGCCTTGAAGGATGTTTCTCCTTTTGCTAGTTTTTCTTGTCCTGTTCTCATCTCATATGATGTGAGGATCCCATGTAGTTCATCCATTGTGAGCTTATCAAGATTGGGTTTGTCTTCAAGGGTAGAAATTTTGGCATCATACCTCATAGGTAATGATCTCAAGATATTTTGGACAATTGGTTTTCCTTTGAGTTCTTGTCCTAATGCTATGATTGAATTGACAATTTCATCAACTCTTTGAAGATATTCAACTATGTTTTCTTCCTCCTTCATTTTCAAATTTTCAAACTGAGTTCTATAGGTTTACAATTTGGCTTCCTTAACTTTGTTGTATCCTTCATATATGACCTTTAGTTTGTCCCAGATCTCTTTTGTTGACTTATAGTCCATTACCTTTACAAATATAGGATTGGTTAATCCTCTTAGAATAACATTGAATGCTCTTTAATTGTCATTGCATAACTTCTTTGTAGTAGTATCAGTAGGTGGGGTAGATGGTGCAATAAAACCACTTTCAAAATATTTCCAAACATCACATCCAAGGGCCATGGGATAAATTTTCATTCTCACACTGCAGAATTCACAATCATTCCCTTCGAACAAAGTTTCTTTGTTGGAAGACATTCCCTCTTGTTGATCCATTGCTTCAGAATATACCTTCCATTTGTTAGAATGCACAGAAGGAACCTCACTCTGATACCAATTGTTGGAAACTTGGTCAATACTAAGAGGGGGTGTGAATCAGTATTGGTTAATTATTTAAACTTTTAATAATTTTAACTTATTAACAACAATTGATCAACAAAAATAAACTTGAATATAAAATCAATACATTAATACAAGTTACAATAATGATTGGGAGACACCAATATCCTTGTTCAGGGCTTCAACCCTAGGAAGCACCAACTCCCTTGATTTAGGTCACCAACCCTAGGAAGCACCAACTCTCTTGTTTTAGGACACCAACCTTAGTAAGAACCAAATCCCTTGTTTAGGGAACCAACCCTGGGAAGCATCAACTTCCTATATTCAAAATTTAATCAATAAAGGAAATTAGTCCTTGCTTTCTCCACCCTTCCACCCTCACTTCATAAGTATCTTCTTTCTTCCTTGGAATCTATACTTGTTTCTGATCTTCTGATGTAGACCACAAAGACACTTTCCTTTCACCTTGTTTGTCTTCTTATATACTTTCCAAAAGGTATAAGTTTGAACGATTGTGTATTTTAGTAATGAAACATTGCACCCCTTCATTCAATTAACACAAATGGTGATTTCATTAATTGATTTTCATACACAAAATTAGACATTGATTTCGTACGAAGATTCTGGAGTGCTGGAAACAAATTTTACATTTCTACGACATGGGTTTTGTGCAGAACATGCTCAATTAGCCAACAAGGAAAATATTTTCCCAAAACATGTGTGAGGTGGCTGGTGTTAGCACTCTATAAATTTTGTTCGGCTAATAGACAAACGACAGAGGTAACTGTTTCAACCTACTTTAGAGCTGGGCACTAGCCTGCTCAACTCAGAGAGGGATCTTTCGTGTCACTTGATATTTATTTGGAAATCGATGGCTAGATTTAGTTTGTTTTGGTTTTTTTTATAAAGTTGCTGGCAAAGAAGGGGAGGGTCACTTAGGGCTATGGAGTCAAAATTCTGAAAGTGAATGAAAACAATGTCTGGATGATAGAAATTACCAAAGGATAAAGGCTAAATGAGGAAATGAATCTAAGTTGTAAATTGTATTTAAGCAGGGTGTAAGAGGAAGGAGGAAACAAATAACTGCATCAGAGTAATGAATTCTAAATTAGATAGGAAGAAAATTACACATTTTAAATTGCTTAAGCCGAGAGCATCACAAGATGAATTCAGGGCCTTTGAATCTCCAATTTAAACAGAGGAAAATGTAAATGGAATTAAAGAACACTGGAAATACATACAATGAAAGGAGACAAACTCATATCACCACCATTATAATCTTTTCATAGAGAATTCAAAAATCTTCTGCATATATATTCAGTTCATCTCCAGAAAATTACAAAGTCTTCCTGCTACAAGGGCAGGCCCCTCTCCGGTAAGTTCAACCATTCATTTATATTTTTGATAGTGTATATAGATAAATTAAATTTGAGATTCAAAACGAATCATTTTCCCCAAAGTTCCAAAATAAGATATCAGTTACAAAAAAGGAGTAACATACAACAACTATACTCCTATTTTCTAGGGGACATTACAATTAAAAATTGACATCTTCGATATTTCATACCCTGAATGCCACTTGTATGTATCATTACAAAATTCTTTGAAACATACTTAATTTAGTCTGAAATCTATTTTGGATTAGCAATTTCTTCCTTTAAAGTATCAAGCCAAGCATGCTCGTTTTCTCCAACACTTTCAACTACTTCAGCTTTGACCTTTGTCTTCCATCACTTGCTCCTTTTTCTCTTGACAACTTGCATGTGGTAATCATCTGCGTATCCATTGATGATTAAATCCTTCATGATAGGATTTAGTCTGATTCCTTCATTTGACCCTGTTCCATCTGCAGGCTCTGTGTGAAATTTTGTTGCCAATATTCGTGCCACAAGCTTTTCTTTCTTCTTCATTGATAATTTTTTTAGATTATTTTAATATCCCATTTCACTGAAGGCCGCTGGATATGTCTTTTCCATTTTCTTTAGTTTACTCGGAAGCATGAGATTATCTCCCTTAGCTATACAAGAATTAGACAGACGATTTGATTTTTTAATTACCCCGTTTTGGACTAAAACACTAATCGCCCAAAACAGAGTAATGCCACCCATGTTTTGAATAACAATATTCATTGAGTGCCAATCATAGGCTGCTGACGAACGTCCTTGCAAGGATATGACTTATCACGTTCGACTGTTGATTTCGCATGATGCTATTTCGAATCAGTTTTTTGGTGGCGCTCACCTAGCATCACACAGATGAAAAGTACTCAGACAAGTGTCTTGAGGTGATTTGAATGTCCTTCAACTTTCCTTTTCCACATGCGATCCATGGATGTGACACATTCAATGATATCTTGACAAGTGACATCAGGGTGTAATTGAGCGGTTTTGAGCTCAATCGCTTTCCCCCCTGATATGCATCCAAGGGCACAACGCGGCCTCGAGGTGAAACCGTGGTATCCCTATTGACCCTCTTTCAAAATATTAACCCCCGTGCTAGTTCTTGGCTCGATATGCTCCATGAACGTCAATCTACGACATCTATGATCTATGACTCGCCGAGTCCTGTCAATTCACTTTTCTGCTATATTTAGCCCCGTTCGCTAGATGTGGCCTCGTCCGCTGGTCTGTCGCTCCTCCATATCGACTTAGCCTCCTAATAAGTCCCAAGGCTGGGACTCCATATGAAATTTTTTACAGTGATAACATGGGCTCCAAATAGGGATGCTATCCTCCCTACAAGGTAGCAAAGAACAATAGACCCTGTGCCTTATCCATTGGAGCTTATCTCAAAACAGGTGTGTGCCATGCTTTGATCTGGAGACTGAATGATGGATATAATGCTAAAATATAACTGAATACTTTATTTGGGAATCTAAAATTTAAATTCTTGATCATCAAGATTATTCACACCTACCTACCCTAACGGTTGAAATGAGCTTCCAATCAAATGAAATCATAATGCCAATGCAACCATGCAATATTTTTTTCTAATATTGGGTTTCTTTGCACACGATTGTTCCAAAATCTGTTCACCAACAATTCATTTGATAAATTATGTATGAATTTGAATTTTAGAATTTCAACAATTTTGGGAATGTTTATTGTTTCTAGCAAAACTGCAAATGGGTCTTCCAACACATGCATACGACCACAGTCATGTTTCACCTTTTCCACTGCGTTCTTTCTTTCATGTGATTTGACCTGTTGATTGCCACTAGGAGGCTGAAAAATCTGCCGAGACTGCTAGAAATAACAATCTTCTGCATCGGAAGACAATGATGGCTGAAATGAAACCTTTGGTAGAAAGCAACCCATATTTAATATTGACGTTGATTTGTCATCATCTTTATTTATAAGCTCACAACCCATCATGAGCTGTAAATTTTGATTGTTAAACTTCTCCATATAGAATGCTACAGAGTCATAAAACATACGAGATAACATTTCTTTTTGATGAACCAAAATAGAAGGCTAGGCCTCTTTCATAAGTGTTTGTTGTTATTTCTCTCTATCTTTTGTTCCGAGAACATTTTAAAATGAAATGGTAACAATAGGTTTTTCTACTCTTCCATGCATATCAACATAAATATTCATACATTCTTGAACATCTTAAAATATGAAAACCATATTATGTGCATAAAGGCTATCTTCTTGTTCATCAAACAGTTCTGATTTGGTTTTATTGACCTTCTGGAAATTTTCTTGAGGACTGCCATTTTTTCGCTCAAATGAATGAATGGGAATGAGTTCCAGTTCATAATCTCCTTGAAAATGTGAAAAACTAACAGCATGAATTATTTCATAGTCTGGAGTTCTCATGGATTCATTTTCAAAACCATGATTTTCAAAGGGATTAAAAAGGACAACTACCTCTTTATTTATTTTCTCTATTTCTGATTGAAAAGTGGCATACACTGTTTTTTTGCTTTCCTGAAACTCTATGCCAGTTGTTTGTTCACTACTTGAAGTTTCCATGAATGCAGTTTCAGAATCTTCATCCATGTCTAGGCCATTTAGAAATTGAACAACCACATCATTCATATAGGAAGAAAGACAATTTTGAAACACTTTGTCTTGCTGGGAATCTTGCAGTATATCTATATTAAGTTTAGGAGAAGGACAATGACCTTTAATAACAATTTTTTGATCAGCTTCATCTTCACTTTCAAGCAGGTATTTGAGCACAGGCTGCAAATATGAACTGAAATAACCTTCCATGTAATCAACCACATGATCATTAAATGCATGTGAAGGTTGTTAATCTTCCTCACTACCAACAATTTGCTCATGTAAAGCATTGCTATTGCAGTCAGAATTTCCTGTTTCCTCTGTTATCTCATGATTTTCTTTCAACAATTTAAAAGAATGAAAACATAATGGAAGACGGTTTTCATTTGTCAGTCCACTGCATCTTGAATATTCAACATCCTATCTAGAGGGTTTCTGATTTGAAACATTATAAACATTTTTCTTCGGTATTTTGAAAGAAGAAAAACATAGTGTAAAGGTTCTTTCACCTAATTCAAAACCTTCTTCATTTTCTTCACTATTGTCATATGCACAATTTTCAATTCCTTTGGATCGCTGAACAGACTCATTTTCAGGTTCATCTTCGACCAATGGTTGCAATTCCTTGTCAATTTGTCCCAGTGAATCGATGTGATTTGGAATCAATGCACAATCCATTGCTTCGATGATGATCTTAGAATTTTCTTTCAAAAATTTAAATGAAGAAAAACATAAAGGTAAAAAATTCCCTTCAACTGATTGAGTACTTTCTTCTCTGTAATTGTGATATGTAAACTGATTTCTCTCATTATACTGTTGAAAAAGAAAAAATTATGATGGAGGAAATGTAGTTGGCTATTCTGGGACATCATTATCATAATCATCATCATATTCATCATATATAGTCAAATCAACAACATCTATGATGTCATCTAGCAAGAAAAAATTTGGATCATCAACCTATTTCTCGACAATCTGATTTGCAAACTCATCTTCTTGACTATCTACAAATGAATATATGAAACCATCAACTCCATGATTTTCATGGGGTGGATCAGAAATCACATAAGTACCTTATGTTTCAATAAGTGGGATATAATATTTTGCAAAATCATTTACATTCAAAACTTCAAGGGGGCCTATGATATCATCAATTTTATGCTCCAGATTCCAGTCAAATGTTCTCTGTTCATATTCATTCTCACGTCCTGGGACACCCAACCCTTTACTTCGAATCTGTTCACATGCTAGGATATTGTGTTGAATTTCCTGAGCATCATTGAACATTTGTTGTAAGGTCTCAGGTGTTCTTTCCATTAGAAGGAGAAACAAATCTAGGTGAAGAGTAGTGGCATACTGGAGCATGGAAACAACTTCAGTGGGTTGAATTTATTTGGGTAGATCATAATAAATACTGGAAAACCTTCTACTGAATGTGGAAATGGTCTCATTGCTTTTCCTTTTCAAGGCATATAATTCTGTAAGTTGCAGGTCTAGAGATTTCTTCTTGCCCGAGAACTTATAAAAAACACTCTTCAATTATTCCCATGAGCTAATTGTCCATGGTTGCAAATGTTTAAACCATTCTTTGGTATATCCTTTTAGGGATTGAGAGAAATCCCTCATACACACATATTCATGGTCAATATCAAACAAATCTATAAAATAGTCGAACTCTCGGATGTGTTTTTCAGCTATGATGGTACCAAGTTATCCATCAAACACAAGTAGGTATTCATAGTTCTTTGGAGGAAAATCATGAAGGATGTGGGGTAATTTTAAGGGTCCGTATCTGTGCTAGGTCTTGGAGGGTTTTGGATCAAGTGCATGAGGTGAAATATCATCCTTTGTCTCATGAGGCTTATCAACTTGGTTGTAGTTATCATATGGCTCAGATGGGAGGTTTTGATCAAACTCAGTGATGAACTAAGGGGATGTCTGTATAATTTTAAGAAGAGGATATACCATTTCAAGATTATCATGATCATCATTTTCATGCAGTAGCTGAAGAAAAATTTGTCTAGCATGTTTAGGAAAGGACTAGAGGTAACTTACAACAAACAATATAATTCCTTAGAAAAAACCCAATTTTAAGTACTTGTTTTCTTCCATGATGCCCTTTCATACCTTTATCAAGGGATCCCATATTCAGACTATGGAGTCGCCAATGATGTTTTGGAAGATGGATTCTGCATTGAGAGTGGACTCGCAAGTAAAAATTTAAATTTCTGGATTCTTCTACCATTGAAATCACCTTCAAACTGACTTTTGATGTGTGGAGTCTATTGGAACCCTATATAATAGGGGAATTAGTTTTCTGACTCTATCTATCTATTTCAGGCATTATGTGTTTGCTCATGATGCATGGAAAAGGCAACAAAAAGCGCTCGACACTGACCAAGCATAAAATGAGTACCTGAGCGTGAGTTTCAAAGCGAGCTCCAGTGCATTTTTAGAAAAAAATTGTGAATTGGTTTGAAATGGCAAAATTTAATTCTTGTGGGCAAATACAAATTTGGTTTGTTCGCCAAAATTTGGTCTTTTTAGCCAAAATTGGCTACTCGGCCTTTATGCAGAGTTTCTGTTTTGTTTATCAAAATATAAATATTTTGACAATATTTTTAGCAAAAAGATATATTGGCCTAGGGCCAACCCCCGAATAATCAACACCAAGGATAAACACCATTTCACAAACGGACAACAAACACACAAGCCAGCGCCAGTGCCAAACTCCAAAGATAGCTTTGGGCTCACTTCATCGAAATACTTTCCAGCTATTGGCATATATCAATACTCGTTTGTGTTTTCTTCTCATGAATGTGGGACTAATTCCCAAGACTTTAAAAATAAAAACACAGAGTTACTCTGTGCGCCCAGGTTTCGACCAAATTTTATGCGTCAAGTGTTGGCTAGGTGATGACAGTCAACGTGTGCAGGTCCAGATTTTGATATGCCATGTATAGTGGAGATCATGCCCCAAGGTTACTGTATAGGTGTCCAAACAATGTGATATTGTTGCAGATGCTCAGGCCGCATGCGCCCACGAAGAGCAGTAGCATGTAAGATCAGGTCGCAATGGTCGTCATAGCAAAAGGACAAAGTTATATTGCCCAATATGGATCAATTAATTGATGCCATGTGCAATTTAGCACACAAATATGCTCACATTCCAATGTTATCTTGGACACATGGGCAGCCAACTTCACCAACTACATTGGGAAAGGAGATAGCAAACTTTACTTTCAGACTAGCTGAGCAGCGACGAAAGGTTGCTGAAGTGAGATTATTAGGAAAAATGGTTGGTGCTGTAGGGAACTATAATGCCCATTTTGTAGCATACCCAGATGTTCCATGGCAGAAGGTGGCAGAGGATTTTGTAACTTCTCTTGGAATAGGCTTAAATCCATATACAACACAAATTGAGCCTCATGACTACATTGCATAACTTTTTGATGAAATTGTGCAGTTTAACAACATTTTAGTTGGATTTGATAGAGATACATGGGGTTATATATCCTTGGGTTACTTCAGAAAACATGTTAAAGCTGGTGAAGTTGGATCTTCAACCATGCCTCACAAAGTCAATCCTATCGATTTTGAGAATAGTGAGGGTAATCTAAGACTAGCAAATGCAATTTCAGGCCACCTCAGCTCAAAGCTACCTATTTCATGCTGGCAGCATGACTTGACTGATTCAACTGTACTCCACAATCTTGGTTCAGCACTGGGATACTCTCTCCTTGCATACAAAAGTACATTGAGAGGGATCACTAAAATGGAGGTTAATGAGCGTCGAATCAATGAGGATTTGGAGCAAGTTTGGGAGTTTCTTACAGAGCCAATTCAAACGGTGATGCGCAAGCATGGAATTCCAGAGCCTTATGAAAAATTGAAGGAGTTCACTCGTGGTCGTGCAGTAACAAGAGAAAGCATGCGGGAGTTCATTGAAAGTCTAGACATGCCAATTTGGCTCGCTATGATTGGAAATATTTAGTTGTTGATGAGGGACACTGATTTAAAAATTCCAACTGCAAATTGCTGAGGGAATTGAAAACCTTGCCTGTTGAAAATAAGCTACTTTTGTCTGGAACACCCCTACAAAATAATTTGGCAGAGCTTTGGGATTAGAGGCAAGGGTGCTGGATATGCTATGAAGGGAAATTTGGATATGGATTCTCCATTTGGACCCATGCAATTGCCCTTCAAAAAGGAAGGTGGCAACACCCGCCTCAAGAATAAGAACACAATGGAAGGAATGATCATCCATGAGCCAAATAGGCCTACTCCACAGTCACACTTTGAACATTCATCTATGCCTGTGACAGTAAATAAAATTTTCAATCTTAATGCAGACTTTTTAAACAGATGCAATTCCATTAGAGCAGATGGCAGCTCGACCAGTGGCATTTTAATTTCATGAATGACAAATGGCAAAATATCCCAGCGTTTAGGCATCGTTGAACCATATGGAAGACAAGGAATTCAGTTTTAGGGAACACATGGCAAAGGCTATAACACTGATCCTCCAACTGGTAGCATACCTCAAACAACCTCAAGAATTCGACTGCTGTTGCATTTATTTATTGTGATGTTGTTAAAGTCCATTCTCCAACAAAAACTTAACAAACTCCAGATGTTCAAGCACCTGTTGCCAAATCGACTTTTCTTGGATTTGTTGTTTTGTTTGTTTTAGAAACAGTCTACAGGTGTCAATCTTTGTAACTGCTTTTCTATTTTTAGAGAGCAGAGTTATGAGCTTGAGTGTGAGAAGACTGAGAGATTCTTATTAGTTATACACATGTAAAGGACAGAACAGGCGTTCGACCTGTGGGGTTTTTGGTTTGAGCAGTAAAGTGTTTTTGTTTTTGGCTAGACCTGTGAGGGGTGTTTTATTGTGCTAGACTGTGGGCTGTGCTTGGCTAGAAAAGTTTTCTCTGTAATGATTAGATGACTGATCAATAATAGGCATGCTTTTACAAGATTCTTTTGCAGAGGTGTTGGTGGTGTTTCTCTTCTTTGTTAAGTGTTTTCCTGTTATCACTTTTCTTGTTGTCAATTCTTATTGTCAGAAGATAGTAAACAAAGAAGAATTTATTGGCAAATACTCTGCATCTGTCCTTGTGATAATCTTTATGTTATTCATCTAAAGAGCTCAGTTAAGGAATTCTTAGCTGCTCCTTTGCTTGGCTTTTTCCTCCCCTATTTCTTCCTCAAATCGACATCATCAAAACTTAATTCGATCCAACATTTCTGCTACCTTTCCCTGTGTAATAACTTTGTCTAGATCTGAGAATGAATCACATTTTTAAGTGCAGACCCCATTTTCCCAATGGCCCTCTTTGCTATCCTAAAACAACCATTTAAAAACCCCAACCCTATACTTTCATTACTTTCATAGCTAGCCTAAAATCCATCCCATACAAACCAAGTTAAATCGAAAAGAGAGGTCCCTCTCTGAGTCTTAGAGGGCTAGATCCAAGACTCCAAGCGGTTCAAGGTTACCTTTGTGATTACCTCCGCAGCCTTAGGCAAATCACAGAGAACTAACATTTTTGGCGACTCCACTGGGGACTTCTCCAGAGGTGCACTTCAAGTTCAGATTTGACTTCTGATGGTGAACAGAAGCCAAACATAGGAAGGTTGTACCATTCACCTGGCAACTCCATTGTTCAAGATCCCGAACTTCAAAGTTCACACTCGACTTCACTGTTGAAGAATCCAGATTTCAAAGCCTTGATGAGGTTTCAAGATGACAGGGTATGTGGCAAATCCTATATCTTGTGAAGCCATAGAAGAATTCAGGGGTAAGTTAGCAGAATTTCACATTGACGAAGACTTTTTAAAATCTATTGTCTTGAGCTAGTTGTTGAAAAATTCAAAAATGATATTGAACTTTTGGATTCTCAAATTCAGTCATATAATTTCCTAGATTTCAAAGAATTCTTGGAAAATCTTCCTTCTCCAAAGAAAGAGGAAATCGTACTACCTGTTGATTTGCAGATTGATGATGATTATTTTTTCAAGTATAAGGATGAAGTTGTAGATGCATGGTTTGATTTTGAGGATGAAACTGATCTACTAGTTATAGAAGATCTAGGAATGAATATCATGCATCATGCTTTAATTGATCCTATAGCAGATTACATGGAGGTTTATGTTAGCTTGAGTTTTCAAATATGTTTTCTCTATAACGACCAATTATGTCACCAGTTGCCAGCACATATTTCAGCCTTGATTTTCATTAAGCACGATGAGGAAACCCAGTCATGGGATCAACTGGTGGGTTGGCTTCATTGGCACTTTTTCATTACCTGATTGAAGTAGTAAGTGTTAGCAAAGTAGGGTAGGTAGGAATGCACCAATAAGATCAACAGGATGAGCACTTTCTTTTTTATCTCTTCATAGTTTTATTTTCAGTTTACAGTTTGGGAGCAACCCAATGATTAGCTGGTCTGCGAAATTTAGAGTTTAGCGGTTCTAGACATCTCCTTCGGAGCTATCTTCCCCAGGTGGAGCCTATGTTGGAACCCTATATAATAGGGGAATCAGTTTTCTGACTCTATCTATCTATTTCAGGCATTATATGTTTGCTCATGACGCATGGCAAAGGCAGTAGAAAGCGCTCAACACTGACCAAGCATAAAATGAGTACCTGCGTGCGAGTTTTAAAGCGAGCTCCGGTGCATTTTTAGCAAAAAATTATGAATTGGTTTGAAATGGCAAAATTTAATTCTTGTGGGCAAATACAAATTTGGTTTGTTCGCCAAAATTTGGTCTTTTTAGCCAAAATTGGCCCCTCGGCCTTTATGCAGAGTTTTTGTTTTATTTATCAAAATATAAATATTTTGACAATATTTTTAGCAAAAATATATATTGGCCTAGGGCCAACCCCCGAATAATAAACACCAAGGATAAACACCATTTCAAAAACTGACAGCAAACACACAAGCCAGCGCCAGTGCCAAACTCCAAAGATAGCCTTGGGCTCACTTCATCGAAATACTTTCCAACTATTGGCATATATCAATACTCATTTTTGTTTTCTTCTCATGAATGTGGGATTAATTCCCAAGACTTTAAAAATAAAAACACAGAGTTACTCTATGCGCCTAGGTGTCGACCAGATTTTATGTGTCAAGTGTTGGCTAGGCGATGACAGTCAACGTGTGCAGGTCCAGATTTTGATACGCCATGTGTAGTGGAGATCGTGCCCCAAGGTTACTGTATAGGTTTCCAAACAATGTGATATCGTTGCAGATGCTCAGGCCGCATGCACCCATGAAGAGCAGTAGCATGTAAGATTAGGTTGCAACAGTCGTCATAGCAAAGGGACAAAGTTATATTTCCCAGTATGGATCAATTAATTGATGCCATGTGCAATTTAGCACACAAATATGCTCACATTCCAATGTTATCTCGGACACATGGGCAGCCAGCTTCACCAACTACATTGGGAAAGGAGATGGCAAACTTTACTTTCAGACTAGCTGATCAGTGCCGAAAGGTTGCTAAAGTGAGATTATTAGGAAAAATGGCTGGTGCTGTAGGGAACTATAATGCCCATTTTGTAGCATACCCAGATGTTCCATGGCAGAAGGTGGCAGAGGATTTTGTAACTTCTCTTGGAATAGGCTTCAATCCATATACAACACAAATTGAGCCTCATGACTACATTGCAGAACTTTTTGATGCAATTGTGCGGTTTAACAACATTTTAGTTGGATTTGATAGAGATACATGGGGTTATATATCCTTGGGTTACTTCAGACAGCATGTTAAAGCTGGTGAAGTTGGATCTTCAACCATGCCTCACAAAGTCAATCCTATCGATTTTGAGAATAGTGAGGGTAATCTAAGACTAGAAAATGCAATTTCAGGCCACCTCAGCTCAAAGCTACCTATTTCACGCTGGCAGCGTAACTTGACTGATTCAACTGTACTCCACAATCTTGGTTCGGCACTGGGATACTCTCTCCTTGCATACAAAAGTACATTGAGAGGGATCACTAAACTGGAGGTTAATGAGCGTCGAATCAATGAGGATTTGGAGCAAGTTTGGGAGGTTCTTGCAGAGCCAATTCAAACGGTGATGCGCAAGCATGGAATTCCAGAGCCTTATGAAAAATTGAAGGAGTTCACTCGTGGTCGTGCAGTAACAAGAGAAAGCATGCAGGAGTTCATTGAAAGTCTAGACATGCCAATTTGGCTCGCTATGATTGGAAATATTTAGTTGTTGATGAGGGACACCGATTTAAAAATTCCAACTGCAAATTGCTGAGGGAATTAAAAACCTTGCATGTTGAAAATAAGCTGCTTTTGTTTGGAATGCCCCTACAAAATAATTTGGCAGAGCTTTGGGATTAGAGGCAAGGGTGTTGGATATGCTATGAAGGGAAATTTGGATATGGATTCTCCATTTGGACCCATGCAATTTCCCTTCAACAAGGAATTTGGCAACACTCACCTTAAGAAGAAGAACACAGTGGAAGGAACGGTCATCCATGAGCCAAATAGGCCTACTCCACAGTCACACTTTGAACATTCATCTATGCCTGCGACAGTAAAGAAAATTTTCAATCTTAAAGAAGAATTTTTAAACAGATGCAATGCCATTAGAGTAGATGGAAGCTCGACCAGTGGCAGTTTAATTTCATGAATGACAAATGGCGAAATATCCCAGCGTTTAGGCATCGTTGAACCATATGGTAGACAAGGAATTCAGTTTCAGGGAACACATGGCAAAGGTTATAGCACTGATTGAAAATTCTTATTGTGATCTAATCTTAATAGGGAAGATAGTAAACAGAGCATAATTTATTGGCAAATACTCTGCATCTTTCCTTTTGATAATATTTATGTTATTCATCTAAAGAGCTCAATTAAGGAATTCTTAGCTTCTCCTTTGCTTGGATTTTTCCTCCCCTATTTCTTCCTCAAATCGACATCATCAAAACTTAATTCGATCCAACATTTCCGCTATCTTGGGTTTAATTATTCTCAATTTTTGTTTGAAAGGATTAGCAACCTCTTTCAGAGGTATAATATGTTGGAATATTGATTTGTCGTATTCCTTTAAGTCATCGTAACTCCATGCAAACACATCTTGAAATTGTTTGAAAAGTTGAGAGTACGTATCCCTTTCTTCTTTAGTACAACTAGTAACTAGGTTTATATACTTTGGTGATTCATGAGTAACAATGTTGATATTATAGGTTTCTTGAAATTTTATAACAAAAGGTTCTTCAAGTGGTTTTGAAATTTTAGTTTGGTCATCTCTTGTAAAGAGGGATTCCAGACTAGCATATTTCTTTGGAGCAGGTTTTTTGATTTTTCTCTTGAATTTCTTCTTGCAAATTCTGACCTTCTTCTCAGTCTTCTTCAATTATGTTATCATCATCTATGAACAAATTTACCACATGTTCATCATTCTAAAAAAATTGTAAGTATTCTTGATTATATGGGATAGATGGTCGAAAAATAGTCTTCACATGATAAGTGCCTTCTTGTTGCAAATCTTATGTTTTAAACAAGGATGCAGTGACTGCTAATGCATCAAATTTTTGATTCTTTTCTCTGGGGATAAATGATATGTTGAAAGATTTGAAAGATTCCATGAGCTATGTCACTCTTTTAACATAACATTTCAACTTTTCCTTTATAATTTTATATTTTCCTTTAATATGATTTATAATCAATTCAAAATCATTGGTTACTACTAAGTGTTAAACTTTATTTTGAATGATAATGATCATTCCTTGAATCAATGATTCATATTCATACTCATTATTAGTGCATGGAAATTCAAGTCTTATGGCATGAGGATATACATTAGATTGTGGGATTTTGAAAATAATTCCAGCTCCATTTCTTGACTTAGAACATGCACCATCAAAAGACATTTTCCAGTATCCTTGAAAAAAGTCTTGTTCTTTTATCTATTCTTGAGTGCATATATGTTATGAATCGAAGATAACATAATTCCTCATTCCATCATCAAGATAATTTTTCATCAATTCATTTTCCTTTCTTTTGAAAGAAAAATGTTTTCTTATTTCTTTGGGGACCCTTACCATTGTTCCATCTTTATTCGAGAGAATTGGCCATATTCCTTCATTCATGATGTACCCCCAATCATTGAGGACCAATCCCTTCCCAGAACAACTCCATATGTTGGAGGCAAGTCTACTACCACAATAGTGAAAACAATGGTGACATGAGGAGATGCACTTATCCAAGAACAAGCATCTTTAATCTCTCCATAAGATGGAACTTTTCTTGAGTCAATAACATAAATGATTTCACCAGTTTCATAATGTCTAGTACATTCCATTCTGAGTGCTTGCATCACTGATAAAGGCATAATGTTATTAGTATCTCCACTATCAATCAAATAATTGTGCATAACGACTTCATGGTTCTCTATGGTAATGTAAAATGGTGGAACCTTTGGTTTAGCTTTAGCTAAGGAATAATTCCATTTACGCTTTTATTTTATTACCACAAATTCAATTATTGTATCTAAATTATCAAATATTTTCAACAAGTTCTCTCTTTGATGTGGAATCTTAATGACTTCCATAAATGGAAAAGTGATTTTGAGTTTTGAAAGATAATCCATTATGTTATATGTCATTTGTTGTGGAGTCTTTGTTTGATTAGCTACATGTGGCTCCTTCGTTGTTTCTACTTGACTTGAATTAGTCGTTTCGTTTTCTGGAACCTCTTTTTCTTTGACTTTGTTTATTTGTGCCCTTTTCTGGACAACATTATCTTGCAAAATATTTTTTTCATCTTGTTCAATTAAAATATAAAATTGTTCCAATTCATTAGTTTGTACTAATTCCATACCATCATTTTACATAGTATTTGACTCCAGGTCAAGGTCTTCAAAACTTTATTCAATAGAAATTTCATCTAACTCAAGGGAATTTGAGTTTGGGACTCGCGGTGCTCTTGGTATCTATTCTTCATTCCTCCTGTCATGTCTTTCTCTCTGATTTTGAGCATGATTTCTTCTTTGTTCTTGTACATGAAATTTGACATCTTGGTCTTCTAAAGGAAGTGGGTTGGTAGCTCATCTTAACCCTTTCAGTTCATTTTTCATTTGTCGAATTGTCCTATTCATATGAGCTATCTCAATTTTTTACTAGGTTTCTCAGGTTACAGATGGATCATTTCTTATGTCTAGGATAACACCTTGAAATATTCCACCAATTTCTCATTTGTCAACATTCCTTGAGCCATAAGCTCTTTGGTTTTCTATGGTTAAGTTAGTCATTTATCTTTGAAATTTTTCGAGGATAATTTCATGATCGACATTTGTTTCTATTATAATTTCTTCCATTCTAGTCTCTTTGTGAATAACTCCATCCAAATCATTTATTTGATTAGCCCTAATAACATATTTTACATTTGCTAGCATAACATTCTTATAACAGCCAATTATAACTGGGTCGTTTCGTCTTTGATCTTCATGGATTTGATTTAGCGTCTTGTGAAACCACAAATTAAAATCTCCTATCCTTTCACCTTTCTTCAAATAGATTTGAGTGAACTGAGTTAATAATGCGTGGTACATGATCGAAGGTGGATACATGGTCATAAACATAGTTTCTATATCATTGAAAGATGTAATTGACCAGGTTGGAAGGAACATATACCATTCATGAGATAGGCCAATCAATGTTTGCAAAAACAATCTAGCCATTACATCTTCATGTCCTACTAGATTCAATTCAAACATAGATAAAAAATGTTCCATGTGTCTTTTCGGGTCCATTATTTTGTCTCCTGAAAATACTAGTAAGGCTCCTTATGGGAGAGTGAGTAATTGATGTTGTTCACCAAAAAGGTTAAGGGGGATATTCCTCATCCTTCTTAGTGGGATTCTATATCTTTCTTGATGTTTAGGAATTTCATTTCTTCTTCCTTCTTGATTTTCAAGAATTTCATTTCTTCTTTCTTCTCGATTTTTAGGAACTTCATTTCTTCTTTCTTCTCTATCTCCCATCCCTTGAATTTTTATTATTTCAATTTTAGAATTTTCTCTAACTTCAATATTTWGAAGTTGTTTASTTTTACTTCTTGTTATTGKTCATCTATATGTCTCCAGTATTTTTCTCAGTTTCCAKCCCTTTATMTKTGCCTTCTTGYGATCTCTCTTTCTTCTTCACGAKCAWGGTTTCCCAAGAATTTTCTAATTCTTCTCTAKTCCTAGATGTTGCTATTGCTAKATTATACAATTGATRSAATATGTTCTGTTGATTTCCAAGAACAATTTGCAARTTTGGTTGATTCAGGTTAGGTTGATTCATAARTTMTGGTTTGYGCAAACCAACCTTTTTCTCTCCCCAACATGGTCACCAAAATGTTGATCTAAAAGACTGTTTTACAGTATTAAGGTCAACCTCACGATGATWWGAACCCCCTTGCATTTTTAGAGAGGTGGTACTCCTCTTKTTCTTATGATTCCAAGAAAATAAAATGAAACAAAACAAAKTTTGKGAAGGACCARACCTAATATTTACATTTACATTCAAGGAAAACAACACCTRATATTTCAGACTAGGTGTTAAAAGAAAMTCATATGTACAATATCTAMAAGAKGAATAGATAATATGCATACATAATATAAAGGAGTGATATATCCATTACAACATTCATTAGAACATTTAACAATACCACAAATAGAGATACCAAGAAATGGACCGCAAATAAAAGAGAGCTTTAAATTATATTTCAATAAAGTACCAAAAATATTATGATAGATAGAACAATTGGTAACTCAAGATTTTGGTCAAATTCTTTGAGAATACAAAAATGTGATATCCTAAGTATCTCTCTTAGAGTCTCAAAAATAATAACGAGCCTTTAAATACAAAGTAAATGTATTTAAAGAAAGTAAAATTTGTTCGCCCTTCAAAGAGGACTGGGATTGACTCTTGTGGACCATAAAATGAAAAGACTTGGAGGATAAGAGAAGGACAACCAAGAATCAGCCTAAATCCGATAGAAAACCGAGTAGAGAAAGGAAAAATGATAAATAATTGTAGTGGAAATGGATAGAAGAAAAACTAAAGAGTAAAGTTTATGTTTGACTCATTGTGATGGAGAAATCTCATATCTTCACTTGCTTGCAACTGGCTCCTTTATAGACATCTGTTGTGGTTGAGGTGGCATAAATTCTCTAACTGTTTCTTGATTTTTTGGTTCGTAAGTTCAATTAACGCCTTTTTCAACCATTACTCAATGTACTCTCTCAAAGGTGCCACGATGATTTCATGTTTAGTTTTAATCTTGAACAATTGTCTTTTGAATTCCCTAGGGTCCAGTTCTGATTGATGCAATGTGTCATCCACCTCATCATTTTTGTTGATATACCGAACCGACCATTTTTCAAGTTCATCCTCAGAAAATTATATGGTTTCAGTAAATTTATTAGCCCAAGTAAGTTTTAATTCTTTAAGTTGTCACATTAAATATTCTTTGGTTAAGATCATGGTATCCATCAATAAATTGAGACCATCTAATTCCTTGGTAAGACCCACAAGCTTAAGAAATAAATCACTCTTTTTATTCCTTAGGGCCTCAATTTCATTTATCATTTCTCTTAATTTTTTAATTCTCCTTAGCCAACTTGCATTAATTTTCTTCATATGATAAGAAAAATGAAGTTTTTTTTCCTTTCTATGGGCTTCATTTAAACTAGAAACTTTAGCTGAAAATGTATTTACAACTTCCTTGAAAAATTCTTCATCATTCTTCAAATCTTTTTGTAGATATTATTTGAATTTCTCTATTATGGAGGAAAAGCTAGCAATATTTTGTGCAAGTTCCCAAATTTTCTGAATTATATCAGCCTATTTTTGTATGGCATCACCAACATATTTTCTTACATCCTGCAATAAATTTGATGAGCCTTTGTATTTCATACTTATTTCGGGGATCTCCTCGAATTCAAGTATATGTTGCATAGAACTTAAATGTTCTAGGAACAATGATGTTGGTACCATAGCAATTTCTAATTATTTTTCTCTTTTCTTTAGTTCCAAATTATTTTTCTCCATTTTTTCAATTGATTGTCTTAATACATCTTGAGTAGCTCCATGAAAATACACAATTTTAGATGGTGCTACTCCATCCAAGTCAATAGGAGATTTACATCGTTCAAATGACTTTTTATTCTTGGTATTAAATTTTTCTAATAGTAACTTTTTAGTTTCACGATTGTAAGCTGTATGGTGTAGAGTGATAGACTCCGCTTCAAATATCTCAGGATCCTGAGTCATAATAGCATCAACTATTTCTCTCGTCTCTAACAACCTTTGCGCAGACTAGTAAGGTTCTTCACTGATTTCGTCCATGTCCATAGCATGGGGACTTTCTTGGTCTTTTGTTGCGGTTATTTCCATTGATGACATATTTTGTTTCTTTTTATAGAAGTGTGTGCATCATGTGTTTTCTCAAGGCTTTTTCTTGGTGGGGTTTTATCTCTAGTGTCATCTGAGCCTCCAATTGGCATTTTTCTAGTATCTATTCGTCTGGTTTTGTTCTTCATTCTTGATGGAGTGCTTCTTTGAGACATTTTCGATGAGTTAGGGTTTTGATTTGTTTTTTCTCTATCATGTTGTTTGTATCCCTAATTTGTACTATTTACTTATCATGTATTCTATGAATTTTGGTAGGCTTCTAGTTCCTAGAGATCTAAATTATCTCCACCACCTTCTTCGAATTGTTCAATTTTGATTAAGTGTGAAGCATACCTGACTAACTGCATATGTGTGGTGAATTTTCTATTTGGGTCAAAACCTTCGACAAGTTTGTCTTCCATCAAACCCATTTGTTCATGATGTTTTTCCAACTCATTTAGGTGAGTTATGTGTTTAACAATACAATTCCCAATTTTCCATGGTAGGGGTATAAATTGTTTTTTCCTTTTGTCATGGAAGAAACGATCCCAAGTTTTGTATTGTATACATACTTCTTCAACAAATAGTTTATTTGATGTATAAAATGGTAAAAGGGAAGGTTTATCCTTACTCCCAAATACTCTAATTATAGTGAATTTTCTGGACAACTCATAAATCCCTTTTCCAGTGAGGAAGGAAGTTGCTTCTAAGGATAGCCTTGATGTGCTCTATCCAAATATCAACCTTTTGAATTCTGAGATGCAATTTTTGTGGACCAGATAAAAACTGTATTGGGCCTTTTGTCTATACAAAATTGAATACCATGCATAAACTGGATCTAACTTAAAATCCACATGTTTCACATGAGGAAAATCTTCAAAAACATGGCCATACACAATGGAGAACATTGTTATACTAAAAGAGATGTGCTCGTTTTACCATAAACAATATCACTATTGTCACCCAACTGTTGACGATGATTTTTTTCAACAAGACTTAGCCAACAAAGCGTTGCCAGGCTCCCTCTCCAGTCACACTACTTGCACTTATTTCACCAATGACGCACATGTCCAAAGACCCTTATATCACCATTGTTGATCTTGCACCCACCTTATTTGCAGTTGCTTGTGCAAAGTCTTGCATGCTCACGTTGAGTCACTACTACACATTCAAGGAAGATGAATGAGGTTCCTCGCCATTCACAAACATTTTAAAAGTGATGACTTGTAACAACTAACAAATGACCATGATCATCAATCAATATATTTTATTGGGCAAGTTATAAGTTCGTCGAAGTGGAAACAAGTTCATTACATGATGTTGGTAAGGCTAGAATGATATTGGTGGAATCGTCATGAACCTCTACCTATCATTTTTTACATTCAACTCTCTCATCCAATTATTATCCATGTCTCTCTCTAAGTATAACATCATTACCATTACAAGTTTGACACCTTTTCATGACATGCCAAATTTTCAAAAATAAATATATTATTATATATTTATGTTCACTTTTAATTAAACCATGTCATCTTTTTACTCACATGCCCCACCTTTCCAAAATATGTTTCATAACTTACATTAAAATTATGCCCCCCTTGCCAAAAGTAAGATATAATAAAAATATTATCATCTTTCCATGATAATCTCTATGTGATTTCTTTTGTCAAAGTTTCGACTTTGGTTTCATAAACTCATGCTAAGGTGGCACTCATATGGATTCTTGCTACTATACTCAACCTAACGATTGATTTCTGCTGGAAGGCCAGGCTTTGCTAACGATTGATTATGGTGCCATTACAATGCCCTCAATCGTTAGGTTCTATGCCCTCACTTGATGCTATTACAATGAATTATGGTGCCACTTCTTCGAGCAGGAGGACGCTCGATCTTCTGAACGCATTCAAAGTTCCGTTGTCCAGCACAACTGTTCAGATATAGGGTCTACTATTATTGTCTCCGAACTATCGATTGCAGTAAGAAATACTGTGAAATAAGAAGATTGCTCGAACTCTGACCATGAGCCCGATCTTGAATTCAGTAAACAATAAATCCGTCTGCAAATGAAATTTGATAAGTTGCTGAGAGCATAACCTGTTAGAAATCCCGAGCGACAGAGGCATTGCATCATTGCAGCAGAACCAGAGTCGAGTACCGCCCAGGGGATTGATCGTTATTTCAATTGTGTTAGATATTTATGTGGGTGACAGGTGCGGCCTTTATCTCTTCATAAGGTTTGGCGATCATTCAAGCTTTCGTTGCAGATACATGTCCTCCAGCTTCTGGGTGCCCTCAACACACTAATATCGCTGAAATCTGGTGGGATTACCTATCTCTAACAACAATCATCTATTGAGACATTCAGTAGAATATGGTGTGGCTTGTATGTGTGAAAACGTGCACTAGCGAATTGGTATTTTGAAGGCGCTACAAGCAAATTGGCGAGGCAACACGAAGAGATTCTTCTGGCTGCAAAAAGAAGAAAAATTAGTTAAATTTATTCAATGATAATTGATAATAACACAAAGAAAGCCCAACGATTTGTTAGCATTGTGTTAAGAAAGTTCCTGAAGCAGTTCGATCATTTGGAAAACTACCAAGCAACTGAATGAAACTGTTTTAACCACTCGTTTAATAATTTAAAGGAGGCAGCGCGCAGTGATCAAGAGGGGGAACGGATTCACGAGGAAGTTTCAGAATACATATTTTTCTGAAGGAAGTATTGTCTCAGAAATAAGGTTGAGAGTGAGAATTTAGGCAGATTTTTCAGAGAGTAATATGCTGTGAGTGTCGAGAGAGTTTTTCATTTTATTAGTCCATTACACTTTCAGCATGGATTGATGAAATCGTTGATAGCAGGTGGTCTTGCGAAACAGCGAAGAGGATAAGTGAGGATGAGTTTGTTGGTCTTTCTCAAATTCTTTCCTTACTATTTTCCATCATGACTCTACTCCTTCTAGGCTCAGCTCTCTTTTTCTTCTTTATGCTTATTCTTTTTATTGCAAGTTTTGTCTAGAGATTTTTTGAAGATATTGGTTGATTTATAATGTTGTATGGGAGTTTTCAATGAAAACTAACTATTTGCCACTCTGTACATTTTTCTAATTTTTTCTTTAAATTTCTTTAATTTTCTTCCATTTTATTTTTCATCTTAATTTAACAATATAAAAATAAAAAATATATAAATCCTAAAAAAACAACAAAAATATCCACTTTATTTTTCATCTTAATTTAACAATATAAAAATAAAAAATATATAAATCCTAAAAAAACAAAAAAAAAAATTAATTATATTTATTGTAATAATCACATTCACACACTTTATTCACTACTTAATTAATGTATATAAAGTTGGTTTATTTATTTATTTTATTTTATTGTTCTTCAAAAAGAAACTCACATTCATAAATGCTTCATATGTAATTATGTTCACTAATTAAATATTTTAATGTGTAAAAACCCTTTTGTTTTGTTATTACTTTTATTTTGATTTACCACATCCTAAATTTTAAAAGAAAAAAAAATGTTATATTAAACTAGTGTTATGTAATAAGTTTTATTTTGGTTAAGTTTTTTTAAATTTAACATAGTTTTTTAGTTAAATTTTTTTCTAGTTTTGCTTTATTTTTTTTGGTTAAAATAAACAAAACATTGTCTTTGCTTTTATCATTTCTTTATTAATTTTAAATTTTTTCAATTGTATAAAACCATATATAGAAATGATTAAATTGTAAATGGTATAGAATCATAAATCAAATAAAAATTAAATATTGCTAAAAGAAAATTACAGAAGAAAGGGATCTATGCTTGAACTCGAGGTTAGAAGAAGATTAGCTTAAAAGTTCAATGCACATTCTTGTCTGGGGCTTTAAGTCTAGGGTGACATTCCCGCATTTTCTAGCTTAGCCTCGCGGGAGGTTGGAAATGTTTATGCTTGAGACTCACTAGTCTTTTAGCATCAACACCAACCATATGCCTGTAGCCACCCCTGAGCACCATAACATTTTCTAGATAAAATGATTCTGGAAGCAACACTAGAACCAACAGATAACCAAGAGAGCTCATATTTCTCCAAAGATAGTTCACCAAACAAAAAGTCTCAAAGCCACAGAACAAGAAAAATATCAGTTACAATAGTTGCAACAACTGCAGTTGCAGTTGCACTTACCAAGAATACCACCAAGAACCATCACCAAGAACACCACCAAGAGATACTAGAGAATAGGCAACACATCTTAGGCTATATGGCACTAGAGAGAGAGACCAAAAACCATCCTAGAAGATCCACCTTCCATCCTTGTAGCTACAGCTCCAAACTTACCCCAAACTTGACCGAGAGAGTGTGTGAATTATGTCTGTACAAATGAGCTGGATCATCTCTTATTTATAGTGGTTCTTGTCACTTGTTTGGTACGACTTGTCCTTTTAGAATCTAATACTTTAATATTAATTATTTTACTGAGCCAACTTGTCTTTTAGGGTTTCTACACATCTGTTTAGGGTTTCTCTTGCTTCCAAAATATTCTATTCTATCCAAAGTTTACACATGGAGGTTAATACCTCCTGCAACTACCATAATATCAACACTGCCTCCTAGCTAGGGAGGTATTAACAAGTAGCATCGTCATATCCACACAAACTATTTCATGATCATGTAGATCAATTTACGAGCAACATCACCACTATTAGTATCATT
Organism: Picea mariana; assembly: GCA_032191745.1. NCBI lineage: Eukaryota > Viridiplantae > Streptophyta > Pinopsida > Pinales > Pinaceae > Picea > Picea mariana. The sequence continues at coordinate 45,574 of JASDQU010503372.1, read as the reverse complement.
TGATAGCATCAACTGCATCATCTGTCGAGGCCATACTCCATCTGAGTAATCGGGCATGATGTTGAATAAGTCACTCACTAAATAAAGTGATACAAGGACCATTCTTCTAATACAGACCTATGTCCTAGAAGAATGATTGTCCCAATAGATATTGAATGTCCTCAATGGCTCCAAGAACCATCCTCTCCACTGCATCATCTCTAAGTTGTATGATCATATCTAAGTTGTACTAGCATGATGTTCTACATCATATATAATATGTACTATCATGATCATATCTAGTATGATGTGGAGTACCATCTACATCATCTCTAAGTCGTACTAGCATGGTGTTAATGCACCATATCTAAACTGTACTCACATGATGTATATCAATGCCTCTGCATCATCTCACTATCCATCTAGATGACAATCATCTCCAACACTAGTGGTAGTCTCCATTGCAATCAGAACAATTCCATCCAATAGAACACAACTATGTCTATCCATAGTAGTACACAACTATTGTCCAGTGGTACAACCACTCCTAGTAGCACACAACTACTAACTAGTGACACACATTCACTACCAATGGAGCACATACACCACTGTAGTATACAACTACTATCAAGAGACATAAAATATCCATAAAAACCATATCATCTGATATCATCCTGCATAAACAATATCATTGATACAAACTGAGTCACATGGACCATTCCTCCACTCACATATGTGAGATCTAGAAGAGCATCTTCCCTCAGAAAGTTAAACATCAACCATGGGCTATCTGGATGATTCTTCTCAAGCATAGAATAGATTCTCGAAGAAGATTTGGGGGTGTACTATATGTGAAAATGTGCACCAACAAATTGGTATTTTTAAGGCGCTATAAACAAATTGGCGAGGCAACACGAAGAGATTCTTCTGGTTGCAAAAAGAAGAAAAATTAGTTAGAATTATCCAATGATAATTAATAATAAGACAAAGAAAGCCCAACGATTTGTTATCATTATGTTAAGAATGTTCCTGAAATAGTTCGATCATTTGGAAAACTACCTAGCAACTGAATGAAACTGTTTTAACCACTCATTTAATAATTTAAAGGAGGCAATGATTATCAAGAGGGGGAATATATTCTAGAGGAAGTTTCAGAATACATATTTTTCTGAAGGAAGTATTGTCTTAGAAATAAGGTTGAGAGTGAGAATTTAGGAAAATTGTTCAGAGAGTAATATGTTGTGAGTGTCGAGTGAGTTTTTCATTTCATTCGTCCATTACATCTTCAACAGGGATTGACGAAATCGTTGGTAGTAGGTGGTCTTGCGAAGCAGCGAAGAGGATAAGAGAGGATGAGTTTGTTGGCCTTCCTCAGGTTCTCTCCTTACGATTTGCCATCATGGCTCTATTTCTTCTCAGCTTAGATCTCTTTTTCTTCTTTATGCTTGGTCTTTTTATTGTACATTCCATCTAGAAGGGCTAAAGACCATGTACCTGGCCCTCGTCTACCCAGGGACTTGAATATTTTGGTTGATTTATGATGTTGTATGAGAATTTTTAATGGAAACTAGCTATTTGCCACTCTATACATTTCTCTGATTTTCTCTTTAAAATTCCTTAATTTTCTTCAACTTTATTTTTCATCTTGATTTCAGAATATTATATATATATATATTATGATGTTGTATGAGAATTTTTAATGGAAACTAGCTATTTGCCACTCTATACATTTCTCTGATTTTCTCTTTAAAATTCCTTAATTTTCTTCAACTTTATTTTTCATCTTGATTTCA
>JASDQU010503372.1:15508-43667 GCA_032191745.1 Picea mariana | reverse complement strand
AATTATATTTATTGTAATAATCACATTCACACGGTTTATTCACTACTTAATTAGTGTATAAAAAGTTTTTTTTTTATTTAATTTTATTGTCTGAATCCTAAACTTTTAAAAGGGAAATCACATTCATAAATGCTTCATATGTAATTATGTTCACTCATTAAATATTCTAATGTGTAAAAACCCTTTTGTTTTGTTATTACTTTTATTTTGGTTTACCACATCCTAACTTTTAAAAGAAAGAAAAATGTTATGTTAAACTAGTGTTATGGAATAAGTTTTATTTTTGGTTAAGTTTCTTTAAATCTAACATAGTTTCTTAGTTAAAAACTTTTCTAGTTTTTTAGCCTTGTTTTAATTTACTTCTGCTAAAATAAACAAAACATTACCTTTGCTTTTATCATTTGTCCTCCCTTTATTAATTCTATTTTTTTCCAATTGTATAAAACCATACACATAAATTATTAAATTGAAAATGGCATAGAATCATAAGTCAAATAAAAATTAAATATTGCTGAAAAAAAATTACAGAACAAAGGGATCTATGCTTGAACTCAAGGTTAGAAGAATATTATCTTAAAATTTCAATGCACATTCTTTTTTGGGGCTTTAAGCCTAGGGTGACATTCCTGCCTCTTCTCGGCTAGCCCCGCGGGAAGTTGAAAATGTTGATGCTTGAGACTCACTAGTCTTTTAGCGTCAACACCAACCATATGCATGCAACAACCCCTGAGCACCATAACATTTTCTAGATAATATGATTCTAGAAGCAACACTAGAACCAACAGATAACCAAGAGATCTCATATTTCTCTAAAGATAGCTCACCAAAGAGAAAGTCTTAAAGCCATAGAAAAAGAAAAATACTCAGTTGCAACAGTTGCAACAATTGGAGTTGTAGTTGCACTTACCAAGAATACCACCAAGAACCATCACCAAGAACACCGCCAAGAGATACTAGAGAATAGGGAACACATATTAGGTTATATGGCGCTAGAGAGAGAGACCACAAACCATCCTAGAAGATCCACCTTCCATCCTTGCAGCTGTAGCTCCAAACTTACCCCAAACTTGACTGAGAGTGTGTGTGAAGTATGTGTGTACAAATGAGTTGGATCATCTCTTATTTATAGTGGTTCTTGTCAATTTTCTGGTACAACTTGTCCTTTTAGAATCTAATAATTTAATATTAATTATTTTACTAAGCCATCTTGTCTTCTAGGGTTTCTACACATCTGTTTAGGGTTTCTCTTGCTTCCAGAATATTCTATTCTAGCCAAAGGTTACACATGGAGGTTAATACCTCCCAAAGCTACCATAATATCAACACTCCCTCCTAGCTAGGGAGGCATTAACAAGTAGCATCATCATATCCACACACACTATCTCATGATCATGTAGATCAATTTACGAGCAACATCACCACTATCAGTATCATCTGATAGCATCAACTTCATCATCTCTCGAGGCCATACTCCATCTGAGTAATCGAGCATGATGTTGAATATGTCACTCACTAAATAGAGTGATACAATGGCCATTCTTCTAATTTGGACCTATGTCCTAGAAGAATGATTGTCCTAATAGATGTTGAATGTCCTCAATGGCTCCAAGAACCATTCTCTTCACTGCATCATCTCTAAGTTGTATGATCATATATAAGTTTTACTAGCATGATGTTCTGCATCATATCTAATATGTACTAGCATGATCATATCTAGTATGATGTGGAGTACCATCTACATCATCTCTAAGTCATATTAGCATGGTGTCAATGCACCATCTCTAAACTGTACTCACATGATGTAGATCAATGCCTCTGCATCATCTCACTATCCATCTAGATGAAAATCATCTCCAACACTAGTGGTAGTCTCCATGGCAATCAGAACAATGCTATCTAATAGAATAAAATTATGTCTATTCATAGTAGTAAAAAACTACTGTCTAGTGGTATAACCACTCCTAGTAGCACAAAACTACTAACTAGTGACACATAATCACTACTAGTGGAGCACATCCACCACTGTGGTATAGAACTACTGTCCAGAGACATAAAATCTCCACAAAAATCATATCATCTGATATCATCCTGCATAAACAATATCATGATACAAACTGAGTCACCTGGGCCATTCCTCCACTCACATATGTGAGATCTGGAAGAGCATCTTCCCTCAGAAAGTTAAACATCAGTCATGGGCTATCTATACTATTCTTCTCAAGCATAGAAGAATAATTGTCCCTGATTTCTGAACCTGGACCATTCACCTAAATGGGCCATTCTTCCGTCACTAATCATATTGCAACATGGAGAGAATGAGTCTGCCCTAGGGAATGCCTGTCCTTGATTGCTGAACCTGGTCCATTCACCTAACTGGGCCATTCTTCTAACACTAATCACAGTGAAACCTGGAGAGAATGAGTCTGCCCTAGGGAATGATTGTTCGAACCATTTCCTATGGAAATGACTGTCCTGCGCCAACCTCCTATAAAAAACCATTCTTTGAAACTGCTCACAACTGTGAACTTTCAAAGAATGACTGTCTGGAGAGAAAAAACATTCTTCTTGACCACTACTTAAAGTGATTGCAAATAAGAATGGTTGTCCTAGACCATTCCCGCACACTGGCCATAGGGAGAATCACTGTATATGGTACATGAACAATCTATCAGACCATTTTTCATTACAAAAATGATTGTCAAATTTGGACCATTTTCTGAACTGGAAAATGATTGTACATAAGAAATATTGGACCCATTTCCAGACTGAAAGTGACTGCCCAATCTGGACCATTTCCCAAACTGGAAAATGACTGTCCATATATCAATAACATATCAGTGCTCCCTCCCAACCTGGGATTAATCACTTCCTTTTCTAATAAGGAATTCATCTCCACGAGTCCTAACTTGTCCCTTAAGTATGAAAACTTTTCAGCTTGGACATAGGCTTTACCAAAATATCTTCTATTTGCTCATCTGTGGAGATATATTGGATAACCACTTCTCTGTTCTGGACATGGATGATTTTAAGGATGGAAATTTATTTTAAAATGTAGAAACCTTGACGAATATTACTAATCCTTCATATGTCAACTATAAATGATTGGCGATATTTTTGTAAAAATATTCAAATTTCTAATTATTTTATATATCTTTTATAAAATTTCGGCGATTTTTAAGGTAAAATAATTTTATCCTATAGAATTTGGGCGAATCATTTTTAAAATAGCGAATCTCATTTTTGGAAAAACCATGGAAAATTATCCCATGAGTGAAATTTAGCCCCTAAAATCATCTTTGCTTCTGGACTCTATCATGGAGAAAATAATACTTGATCTCAATGTGCTTCGACCTGTCATGGAACACCGGGTTCTTGAAAGTTTCACACATCTCTTATTATCACAATATATCACGATTAAATCCATCACCTGATCAAACAGTCCAGAAAACAGCTTACGGAGCCACACTGCTTACGTACAAGCATCACAATCTGCAATATATTCTGCTTCTGTAGTGCTGAGTGCAACAATATTTTGTTTTCTACTAGCCTATGATATCATGACAAAGCACAAACTAAAACATATTTAATAAGCACTTATTTTGTTATTTGCACTCATTGCCCAATCTGAATCAATAAATCCATGTAGTTGTATATCATAACTCAAACGTCCCACAAATAAAATATCCAAATGAGTATTCTCCAAACACATTAACGAGACATTGAATTGTTGATACAAGGAAATGTCTACTAGATTATAGTCTCTAAACTTCCTCAGGTCTATCATCATGGGAGTTTTCAATGGATTTGCAATCCATCATCCCGGGCTTTTGAAGAACCATTTCAATACACTTCCTTTGTCATAGGAAGTTTTCACCATGCTTTTGTTGTACATGAGAGGCTATGCACTAGGTTGCTTGAATCCATACAAGTTATTCTTCTATATTCATACATAGGTCTCTTTCTAGTATACCTCAAAACCTTGAGGTTGTTCTATATGCTTCTTCTTCAATTACTCTGTTGAGAAGAACAATCTTTACATCCATCTGATGTAAACTCCAACCCATGGATATTGCAAGAGATATAATGGATCAGGTAGAGGTATATCTGGTTACTTGAACAAGTTGTCATCATAGTAGTCTCCCTCATTCTGGGAGAACCCTCTATCCCTAAATCTCGCCTTGTATCTATCACTGCTTCCATTTATAAGTCTTTTTCACAATTTCTCACATACATTGTTCTTCATCACAACTTCCTTCTTCAACGTTGGAGTCCATCGAATCTTCTATAGATTCCATGCCCTTCCTTCATGAAGGTTCCAACTTATTCCTTTCACCATAGGAACATAAATGTAGATGGACAACTAGGGAGATTCAAGGCTTCTTTTCAAAGAAGACTTTTTCTAGAGTCAAGTTGAATACATGTTTCTTATCATGGTTGCTACTTCCATTTAATAACATGGACATATACTTCATTGTATTCATATATTACTCAATGGATCATATTATTGGGTATTATCTCCCTCCTAATCCTGGCTTCATGCCTAAATGAGAAATATGCATGCTATTATTTTGGAATTATGTCATCAGCTCCCTCCATCTAAGAGAGTGCATGCTTCTGTCTACATCCTTCTTTCTTTATGCAAAGTGTCACAAGTATATTCTAGTTTCCTCTTGATTACCAAATTCTTTCTAAGTCTGAATCCCTCTGAGTCTCTTTAATTTTGTTTCTATTTGTTTTGATTGCTTCCTGTTGACATCCAAAAGCGCAACGTGGAATACTTGCATGCAAATTGGTTGCAATGCCTTATTATTTATATATAATTAATAATATACTAGATAGGTGGGACCTCGTATGTGAATGATGATGAAGGATGTATCATCTTTTTATGCACTCATGTATATTATTACAAAAATGACTCTAAAGTTTTAAAAATTTGAAACCGCTTTCCAAGAGAAATTGGCAAATGCTAGGTTTATTGATGATTTAATTCAAAGGGAAGAGATCTGGATTTAATGAATATCTTGGTTTATTCTACTGCACATATATTTTGATTGTTGATTTAAACTCCAATCATCGGCTATATTTGGATATGTCATATTTCGCTTATTAATTCTTGTGATTATCATGGTCATTGGTTAATTTTGAAGGGTGGAAATGCCTAGCAAAGAATGTGGGACATACAATATACTTTGTGATAAGTTTTAAGCATGCACATTAAACTTGGGAACTTTATGGAAGGTGGCATATCTGAATTTGTATTGAATTATTGTTTGGAAACTATGGTGGATTATGCGTTGGAGGTGTTGGTGTGCTTGTACTGGGCTATGGCTGATGGAGTTAATGTAAGATAAAATGTGCAATGTCGCTCTAACCCTACCTCAAGGTCACCACCCTCACTTGGTTCACATTTGGTTGATTGTTTTGGCTGGTGTTGCCTCCGCTTTGGTTGGCCTTGGAAAAAATAGTCATGCTTATTGGGTTTTGGCATACTTCATACATGATGAGCTTATTTAGTAGAGGTAGTAATGGAAGAGACAATAGAGGCAAAAGAAATTGGCAGAGGGGTCATAAAAGGCCTCATTTTTCAATACATTATGATGTTGATCCACATGAATTAAACTAGCTCTTTCAAGCTGGATTCTTTAACCTAGTTGGCGATGGGATCCTCCAGCCCCGACCCGAGAGAACACCCTTCTAGCCATATCAAAATATTTTTGGTATCCGCGTTCTCCCTCATGCGTCTCTGCAACTAGAACCACTTGCCAATGATGGCTGGCAAGATATTGTCCATCAACCTGTTATTCATCGCCAAGGTTAGCCTACTGCTTCTTTTCCATTACCCCCTCTGCCACCACCAAAGAATCCAATTGCCCAAGATGATCATTTGTCTCACCCATGTAGTCATATCATGCTAGTAAGAGGTTAAAAGCCGATGTTCCCAAGCCTGTGCAAGATAAAGGAAAAGGAGTGGCCACTGCCTCCAAATCATCCAAAGAGTCCTTCAAATATGTGTCTTCACATATTCATCTTAAGGATGATTGTTCTCACATTATCAATACAGTCCAAACTCAAGGTTCCAATCAGCTTAAGGGTCCCACAAAAAGGTCAAAAGAGGACAACAGTGAGAAGAGGCCAAATTCATCTCACAATAAATATGGTTTTTAATGATGATTTATGTTATTGAGGACAATATTTTTACTTTGACAATGTTTTGGACAACAAGCATATATTTAGGCAGTTTTTTTGGACAACATGGATATAATTCTATTTTTGGATATTGTCATGTTATATTTTGTTGATATTTAAATAGTTGGTCATAAATATGAGCATGGGAGTTACAAGGAGAGTGTTTGAATCAAATGAATGGGGTTTTATATTTCATATTTGATGATTATTGAAACAAATGAATGGGAGTCAGAAGGGGTCCCATCTATTTAGTTATTATCTAATTAGACCCTTATTTATATAAACTATTATTATTTATATTAACTAATTAGTTAAGCTAATTTGGATTAACTAAAGAAAGGTATTTGAACTACCATAACTCACTAAGAAGGAATAAAATCTGAATGAAAGGAAGAGACAAAAGAGAGATAATAGAAGGAGAACTACAACCTATTGGCACAGGGGTAGACCCAGGGTTCAACGCTCAAGAGCGCACCAACAAAGCCCTAACTATCGACCCTTTCAACAACACTTGTGAAGCAGATGAAGTCTCACCCGAGGTAGAGACAGGGGTGGTTGCAGGACTCAAGTGTCTGCAAGCTTAGCCGAGACACATATCTGTGATTATATTGTTTACAGACCACTTAACACTGATATATTATCAATATTCAACCATTAATCTACTTCGCAGATAGCACAAAGCATCGCAACATTCACTTAGGTCTAAGGTATTTCATCATTTAGCCATAGTAGAATAGATCAGATCTAGTAGATCAACACTAAGCACATTCATACATGTCTAATAAGCACAAAGCATAAGTAGATCTATCTAAACATGTCCAAGAACTTATCAGAATAAGGGATAAACACATCAAGTCGAAGCACAAAGCATAACACACAATATTTACGTGGTTCACCCCCACCCTGGGGCTATGCCCACCAACTCTTCTTCTTTATTGTCTTCAGTCAAATAGGTTACAAGAACAAAGCCACCAAAACCCTACTCCGCATAGGACAAGAGATCTGCGCACCTCACTAGATCCTCCTTCCCTGAGTATCTGAGCACCCAATCTCTTACAAACACTTGCACTTAACATGCAAGTTTAACGGTATGCACAGAGCCTATTCAATCACATAGATCACTTGCACATAGCAATATTTACCATCACATAGATGTATTCTACTAATTACATAGCTTAAATTACTTATTTATACATACAAAATAGGCCTAAACATGGGCGAAGCCCATGGGCCAACATCCCATTCCCGTTACATTATCCCCAAAACCCAAAAAGGACCCAAAAGTGGGTCGAGATTCCGTAATCTTCGCTTCGTCTAGCACTCCATCTTCGATAGACTATCAAAGTCTCAAAAATGGTCAAGCATGACCAAGTATCTCCCAAAACTTGGTTAAGGGCCAACAAGCCCCCAACACTCACCTGTGACTCATCCTGAGTCACTCTGGTCTGATCAATTCTGCCTCGAATGCCTCAATCTTGGCTTGAGATGCCTTGACCTGCTGTTGTTCTACGACCACTTGCTCGACAAACTCTTGGATGAGTGTGTCATTGACGACTCCCCCTAGGCGCTATTCTACTGCACTCACAACCTGTTCTATCTCTACTCCTTGGCTTTCAACCTCTGTGAACAGCTGACATGCCTTATCTTGCACCGGTTGAATTCGTTGAATCACTTCCATCACTTTGCTCTGGATTGTATGGATCTACTGCTGGGCCTTACACTGCTCATGAGATCTCTTCATTTTTTCTACAAGTGACAGGGCCTTCAACTGCGTCTGTATATTTTCAGCTTCATACTTCACCTCCTAGAGCTCTGACTCCAATTTATATAACTATGGGTTCTCAGTGAGGTTCTCATATGTCTAGGTGCTGCGACTACTCAACTGCTTGCACTCCAAGGCAAGAGATTTCAGTCTATTAACTGCGTTGCAGGCAGTTATTTCTCTTTGTTCTCTATTCTCCTGTGGGGTCTCAGGTGCTGTGCAAAGCTTCTACTGCACTCACAACCTGTTCTATCTCTACTCCTTGGCTTTCAACCTCTGTGAACAGCTGACATGCCTTATCTTGCACCGGTTGAATTCGTTGAATCACTTCCATCACTTTGCTCTGGATTGTATGGATCTACTGCTGGGCCTTACACTGCTCATGAGATCTCTTCATTTTTTCTACAAGTGACAGGGCCTTCAACTGCGTCTGTATATTTTCAGCTTCATACTTCACCTCCTAGAGCTCTGACTCCAATTTATATAACTATGGGTTCTCAGTGAGGTTCTCATATGTCTAGGTGCTGCGACTACTCAACTGCTTGCACTCCAAGGCAAGAGATTTCAGTCTATTAACTGCGTTGCAGGCAGTTATTTCTCTTTGTTCTCTATTCTCCTGTGGGGTCTCAGGTGCTGTGCAAAGCTCTAGATCTGCAATGCCCTGCTGGAGCTTCTGGATCACTTCTACGAGCTATGCCAGTTGTTGTGGGATTATTTCTTCAGTCTTTACCTTAATGATTGTCACTGAGTGAAGTGCTCTATTGACTGCTTCCTTTACTTCCAGTTTCTCTACCAACAACTGTTCCTTTCCTTGTTGTAGATGTGCTTTCTCGTCATTCCACTTTGCTTGGAGAGCACTATTTTCTTGTTCTGCATCACTTCACTGTTCTACAAGCACTCCCTATACTTGTGTCAAATCCTGAGTGGCTTTCTCTTCCTCATCTTGTGCTTTTCTAAGTCGAGCCTCGACTGAATCCACGATTTGGTGGAGTTGAGCTGGCTCATCTCCTACTGCTGGTGTTCCGACTGACAGGGGCACAGTGGAGATTGTGCACTTTGACTAAAGTGCCTGCTGCACTTCTTGGAGCTCTATCTCGATCCGACTGTACATATCCTCTTGTTTAGTCTCTTTCTTCTCTACTATCTCCATCGCAACATTATTCAGAGCTACGACCCTAAATTTGAAGTCGTCTGGGGTCAGTGTGGTCTGTATCTTAGTCATGGGAGCTTTGAATTTCTTCCGGGAAGAAGGTTTCTGAGGTGAAACCTTCCTCTTCTTCAAAATCTCTGCTTCATCTTTGTGCTTCTGTTCGACTTCTTCTAACTCTTAACCATCACCCTCTTGCTATGGCGTGATGGAAGCAGTCTTCACTGAGGCACTGCTTAAGTCTTGCACTTCGCTAATCTTCTGTCGCATGCTAGGTCCGGGTATATCCTGCGCAACTTCAGGACTGTCTACATCAGATATCTCCGTAGGGTCAGCTGGAACAAGGATGTTTGACGACGATTCCTTTGTGATCTCCTCCATATATTCTTCTATTAATCTATAATAGTACTATAACTATTGCTTGTGCTCATCATCACGCATTGTGATGTAGAGAAAGTGTCTGTCTATGCTAAACTTCATCAGGGGCTGAAACCTGTAGAGGGTGTTCGAAGTGATGCGCAGTGTATACTTGATAGCTACTTTCAACTGATTATAATATGAATGAAACATGACATTTGACTGCCATTGTTAATTCATATCATTTGAGTACCACAGGTTACAGAACTTTGCGGCCAATGGTTCAAATGGCTTGATGTCTGGGAAGGTCGCACCTTCGGGCATCTCCCATGCAATGAAATCAATCAGGATCAGGATCCAGCTGAAATGGAACTCGTATCCTTGGTCCTAGCTTCTCTGCAGTCGATATACAACTGGTTTACCAAGTACTATTCCCAGGTCATCTGTAGGTCCTCCGTGCACTTTCTTGTGAGGTCTACTATGAATCTAATGACTTGGGTTGGTCGGTTCTTGTGAACTAACTTTCCTGCAATCAACTAACAAGAAAGGTGTACTGCGCCATTCTGAATAGACGTTACCTTGTAGCCGCACTTTCCCTTCCCGACATCGCCATAAGTCTCTTTTATCTTCTTTGCTAAGGCTCGGTCTATGGTCTTTCCAGGGTAAAAATCATGTGGGTCAGGGCCTTACATGCTCAGCCTGGTGATCCGATGGATCAAGGTCAGATCCAGTGTGATACATCGGTTCACCTATAAATATACTCCATGGTAACAGGATAACAACAACTTAACACATGCGTTCACTTCTTGATGTCATTTGAAGTGTGGGATCTTCATAAAATTAAGTAGGGTAGACTACGCAAGGTTATGGTTCCAAGGCTGGGGGATAATATTTGAATTCTTTCCTTTCATCCTGGTCAGATACTTATGCGGGGTGAGCATACTGTAAGCTGTACGGTCTCCAAGGTTGAATTCACTAAACTTCAACACTGCTATCTTATCCTAGTCTATGAGATCTACGCATATCCCTTTCGGGAGGTACGCAGTGACCAAGGCATAGTCAAAATCTCTAGGCATGCTATCTCTGTTCACTGTGCCACTCAGAGGAGGTATATACACAGGTAAGATGCTTGGAATCAACTTAGCATTTGCGAGATCATCTCTATGCTTCATTCTCGTCTCTATCGTGATTCTTGGAATCCTCTTGTTGATGATGCTTGCACACCTGCAAACATCCTTCTTTCTGACATGACTTTCTCGGTCCTGAGATCAACGAGTACTTCCTTCGTAGATTCTTCAAGTGCGCTAAACTCCTCGGACATACACGCTTGGGGTTAATAATATCGGGTTCACGATGTAATGTAGACATGGAAATAATATGGAAAGTAAGGGCATAATGATCACTAGACAATATTAACCAAGGTTGAGAGCTCAAGTTCTTGATTTGGAAAAAGTGTTCTTCGTGCATGGCGCGACGAGATAAATAGGAAACTCAGCAACGAATTGCTTGCAACGGGTATGAGGCTTTATTAAATCTTGTTCTGTCCATTATGGCATGGTCCAACGGTCAGGTGGCGAGCCATAAATGTTTTTCCATCCGTTCGTAGCATCAGTCGAATGGATACATCGTCCCCAACGACTATATTGCTTCACCACAACGAAGTGACCTATGTTGTTGTTCTGATATCTCGACGAAGCTCAAATTTTGCAAATTTTCCTTCTGCGAGGCTCCCTCTGGAACCTTCTGTAATTTTTCAATCTTAGCCCTCTTCTTACTTATCTTCCTAGCCTTCTTTCCAGTGAGCTTCGTCTCAGTATTCTTCTTTCAATTCTGATTCTTATTTTATTTAAATATAGTTACTACGGATTGTTGACAATCTTTCAGGGTTAACATCTCTTTTGCTTTTGGAGTAAGTGATTTAGTCTTCTAAGGGTATTCTAGTGGTCTTTCAGCTTTGACATCAGAGTCTCTAGGGTCAAATAGCTTTGATCCATTCTCTCGTTCTTTAATCAATTGAGCAATCTTTCTGGTCATGAAATCTTTTAACTCTTGTTTCTTTTGTTCCAAGGATTCTTCTTCTTCTTTTTTTCTGGCTTGATCTTTTTCAATCCAAGGTTTCCCTAGTAACATGGTAAATGAGGCGTTGTCTTCAATACATTTGATAATATCAAAATCTTCCTTTGTCGAAGTTCCATTGACAATCATAGATATCTAAGCAAGCCTCCCACATAAACTTACCAGCTTCCCTATGAATAGTCGTATTCCTCCTAATGAAGGTATCATAGCAGGCTTCCTTATAGCTTCCCAAGTTCTTTCTGGCATAATATTCACTTGTGTCTCCTCATCAAGAACACAGTCAATGATGAAGTCCCCTATTCTTGCTTCAATGCATTCTTTTTCTTTGAAAATCTCTGATAATCTGACATGTTGGTGGTCATTCAGGGTCTCTTTCATTTGTATCAATACTTTCTTTGATTCTTCCTGGGGTTCTTCCTTTTCTGGATCTGCCTTAGGGTTTTCTTGATTCAAATTCATTCCTTCAATATTAGCAATCATTCTAGGGAAATCCAACACTTCATGGTCCATAGATTTACAACAAAGACAACTAGGTCTTCTTCCAGGGCATTCCTTAGCAAGATGTCTTGTTCTTCTGCAACTGTAATAAAGGGTCAATCCTCTCTTTCTTTTAAATGATCCCCAGATCCCTTTATACTACGCACTAGGATTATAGGAGTTAACCTGCAACACATTCTTTCTATGATCCTACATCTATTTGTTAGTCCAAACATTCTTTCTATGCATAGGTATAACATATCTTTCATTATTCTTATCAGATCTATTCATATCAAACCTTCTTTCATCTATTAACACCCTAGCTTTCAAACTAGGATAAAACCTATCAGATATACCTAGAAACATACTCTAGAAACAAAAAATTTCACTTATCTTACTTTTACAGAGCACAAATCTTCAGATCTAAGACTTCTTTAACTATTCTTACCTTTAACAGAGCACAAAGTTTACAGATCTTACCTCTTTCAATCATAACTTCTCGCTTTTACCTTTCTTGGAGCACAAATCTTTTAGATCCTGCTTCTTCTCTATAGATCCGACCTTCTTTCTTTAGCACAAAGATTCTTTCTTTCAGATCTGACCTTTCTTTCAAATATAACCTTCCTTATTTAGCACAAATCTTTATAGATCAAGTAGAATACTGCACACTAGGGCACAACTCTACGCACAGAGATTTCATAGTTTCAGGATGAATCTTTGCACATAGTTTCCTCTCTCTTAGCTCCTAGAAATCACAGTTTTAGGTCCCAACAAAGGAACCATTTGTTGGCACAGGGGCAGACCCAGTGTTCAATGCTCAAGAGCACACCAACAAAGCCCTAACTACTGGCCCTTTCGGCAACACCTGCGAAGTAGATGAAGTCTCACACGAGCTAGAGGCAGGGGTGGTTGCAAGACTCAAGTGTCTGGAACCTTAGTTGGGACACAGATATGTGATTATATTGTTTACAGAGCACTTAGCATCGATAGATTATCAATATTCAACCATTACTCTACTTAGCAGATATCACAGAGCATCGCAACATTCACTTAGGTCTAAGGTATTTCATCATTTATCCATAGTAGAACAGATCAGATCTGGTAGATCAGCACTAAGCACATTCATACATGTCTAATAATCACAAAGCATATGAAGATCTATCTAAACATGTCCAAGCACTTAGCAGAATAAGGGATAAACACATCAAGTCAAAACACAAAGCATAACACACAGTATTTATGTGGTTCACCCCCACCCTGGGGCTATGTCCACCAACTCTTCTTCTTTATTGTCTTTATAGAAATAGGTTACAAGCACAAAGCCACCAAAACCCTACTCTGCATAGGACAAGATATCTACACACCTCGCTAGATCCTCTTTCCCCGAGTATCTGAGCACCTAGTCTCTTACAAACACTTGCACTTAACATTGCAAGTTCAATAATATGCACAGAGCCTACTCAATCACATAGATCACTTGCACAGAGCAATATTTACCATCACATAGATGTATTCTACTACTTACATCGCCTAACTTACTTATTTATACATACAAAATAGAACTAAACATGGGCGAAGCCCATGGGCAGACATCCCATTTCCGTTACATTATCCCAAAAACCCAAAAACGACCCAAAAGTGGGTCAAGATTCTGCAATCTCCTCTTCGTCTGGCGCTCCATCTTTGACAGGCTATCGAAGTCCCAAAAATGGTCAAGTATGACCAAGTATCTCCCAAAACTTGGTCAAGGGCCAACACAACCATAAGGTTTTCTCTATATTAGTGAGATACTTTCATTTTCATTCATTCTAAGTTTACTAGAAGGCTTAATCCTATTGATGACAGTAGGGTCTTATTGAAGGCAACAAGATTCAAAAACTGAATCACATATTTCAACAACTTGTTTTAAAGGTGTATGATTTATCTTTAGTAGTATATGTATTCTTGTTTGTTTATGAATTGAATTTCATGACCGATAAAGAATATCTTGTAGTGTCAAGTGACAAAATTTTGTGGCAAAATGATCCAGATCTTTAACTTCAATTTTATTTTTGTTGTCAGAGTCCTTTTGTATGGTGCCCATCGAATGCTTCTAAATCTGACTTTGGTCCCTACCCTCGTAGTGGTTTGTAAAGAGAACTCATTTTTGTATATCATAATGAAATAAATATAAAAATCATATTATTGTTTCAGTATCACAAATGTGTTTTAATGATCTGGTTCACTCTTTTGCTTTTATCTCCATGTACACACTCTTGTAATTTATGTACACATTCATGTAATTTTTTTTTAAGTTTATTTATTTTGCATTGTTACATATAATATATAAAAACTAGCCTTGATCCCTTGTACTTAATACCCGTGGATTAAGTGATTGTCTTAAGGATATAAACCCCGAGTGACATTCCCAGATATCTTTCCTTAGCCCGACAATATCTGAAAATGTTTGAGTAAGGTTTTCCATACCTTTTCCTCAACATTTATTTGGCGACCATACTGGGGAGATCTTCCATATCTCTCTACTTGATTTTGTCATAATTACCTTTCATTTTCTATTTTTTCTGAATACTCCTTGGATGTTTTTTTTTTCCTCCATGACATTACCTACTACAACACAACCCAATATTGGAAATGGTCTTGAATACCAAACGAGAATTGCAATGACCTTGTTCAACACTATTTAAGAAACTGCTATTACTTGCGCCAAATTTAAACGTTCCTGGGAAGTAATCGAAAGGGACATAAGTATCCGTGAATGTTGGGAAGCTAGGCAAAGGAAACCCAAAAATCAATAGTAACCTCCCCTTTCCTACCTCCTTGGTTTTATTTTTCATGTCCTAAAATCCTCGCATATCTCAAAGGAGAAGATGATTGTCCCCTGAAGCTACTCCTATTTTTGAAATAGGAAGGAAGAAAATTGTTCTATCAACCCAAGAAAGTACTCTTAGGAAAACTTTATATGATTCCGCTAGTTCACCTTCATCACCCATACCTATCACTTTCAATATGACATATGCAGGTAGTGGTAGTGGCACCAGAGGTGCTTCCTCCTCACAATCTTATGCTTCATCAATAATTGGTATTATATATATTCATCAAGTCCCTATTCAATCCACTATCAATCCTGCTAAAGTTATAAAGAAATATGGGATTTTCCAATTCGAGGAAGATGCTACGACCACTCCATGGCATGTATCCTCTCCATTGAATATGGCACCTGCCACCCACCCATTACCAAAGTTCAAGGATCATTTACCTAGGTTTTCAGGAAATAATACCGTCACTAAAAATGAACACTTGGTAGAATTTTATAATTCTTTTCATAATACCAGTGCTAACGATAATGACACTTGCATGCGTCTATTTTTCAACTCCCTTGAAGGGAAAGCTGCAACAAATGTTTTTGATCTCCCTCCCAAAATTCTTTCCACATGGGAAGAATTGGTTTATTGGTTCAAGTCCACTTATGGACAGTCCAAGAGTCTGGTTGAGTAGTTAAGGGAATACAACAACATTTCCTATAAATATGGTGAAACCATTACGTCTTTTAACCTTCTCTTAACCAAATTATATAATCAAATCCCTGAACTAACCCTCCCTCAATATCAGGTTGCTTTCATGCATTATTATAATGCATTACCTTCTCCTTATCATCATGGAATTGAAGAGAAGGCTATTGACAATATTGGTTTCTCTCTTCATACTTTCCTAGAATATGAGGAGCAACTCGAAAGAATAGGTCTCCCTAAAGGAGACTCGGTAAAACAAACATATATGTCTACCCTCCTACAACTCATGCAAGATATGAATAATAGGATGATATCCTACGAACAAAAGGGAAATTCCTCTTCACTTGCTCCTGGGGCATCTTCTTTTTCCTCAACTCTTTTTAAGAATACTAATGAAAATAATTTTCAGCCAAAGGCCATTATGTCTCACAGTTGGTGTAACTTCTGTAAAGAAAATCTTGAATAAAGTACTTTTGAAGTTAAGAAAAATTCTAGAGATAATATCTTTGGAAAAAGGCTCGATACGACAATTGTTGTTTTAGATTGGGTTGAACCAAAAGATGTTATGGTAATCAATACCAGGATTAAATCTTACACTGCCAAGGGAAAATATGACCCTCCTCGTACTTCTTCTACCCCAAGCTCATCATCCCAAGGTGTTGATACACAAACTATCAGAACTCTCGATAATCAAGGAGTACCTTCTGCTCTTCCCTCTTCTAAATATAATATCCTTAATCAATTGGCTCACATCAAAGGCGATGCTACTCTTTTGGACATGGTTTCTGTCCCAAAACAACAAAATCATATCAAAAACTTTATGGAAGGTAAAATTTCTACCATAGCCAATCTATTTGAAGAGTCAAAAGAAGAGGATTGAAATGTAAATAAAATAGGTGTAAATAATTTTAGGAACCCTGTAAAAAATCCCCCTTTTTATATTTCTGTAAAAATTATTGAAAAAATAGCTCATTGTTGCCTAATTGATGGTGGGTCTGGTCCAAGTGTAATGTCAAAAATTATCATGGAAGATCTTGGCTTATCATGAACTAATGAAAATTCTAGAAGCATGCTCTCTTATAACAGTTTGCAACAATCAACTATAAGTGAAATCAAAGATGTTACCTTATTTGTTTGTGCACATCCCTAGATAAGAACAACCCTCAACATCCAAGTAATTGACATGCCAGTGAATAACTATTGAATTATTTTAGGAAGAGACTAGTAAGCCTTAAAAAGTGGATATCTTTCGCTTGATGAAACACATTTGTCCATCCCTCAGAATGGAAATAACATTATAGTCCTTAGGGAATGAATAATTTCACCATATATAGAGAGTGTTCCCCAGCCCTATGTAAATTATCTTGAAGAAGATTTGGGGGTGTACTCTATGTTCGTTTATGAGGGTGACACTATGCTTGCATGAATTGATTTTGACGATGGCATGTGGCACATGCATTTCGATGGCTCATGCTCAAACGAAGGTAATGGGGCTGACATCATTCTATATTCTCCTATAGGTAGAATCCATAATGTTTCTTATAGGTTAGAATTTTCTTGCACAAACAATGTCACCGAGTTTGAGGCCTTACTGTTAGGCATCAAAAATGCATATAATCTTGGATGTGGCCACCTTACAGTTTTTGGTGATTTTGAACTTGTTGTGAACCTTGTATGTAAGATTTATTCACCAAGAAATAAGTTTCTTAACACTATAACCAAGTTGTTTGGATGCTCATATCAAACCTGTTATCATTTAACATCACTCATGTTAAGAGGGAACTCAATTAAATGGCTGATAGGTTAGTTGTGTTTGCAGCATCCCCTACCCGACAAATTTTTCCCCAAAGACCTGATTGTACATTCCAATATCTATATCGTCCTCACATCCATGATAACATAGAATCATGGAAGGTGTTCCCGAGTGATGAAGGAATTTGCACTTTCATACAAAATAAATTGTTTAAGCCTAAAGAAATCATATCTATTGAAGATGACAAATTTACTAAAGGCTTGACTCCTCTCGAAAGTTCATTTTCGTTGAGTAATTTAGGGAAAAAATAAACACATAAGGAAGAGGAGTTGAAAAGGAAAGTGGGTGATACCATTTCCTTGAATATTGGAACAACTGAATCTCCAAAGACCATTAAATTAAGTGCCCAATGTTTTGATGAAGAAAAGGAAAAATTCATAGAACTACTTAGTGAATTTCAAGATGTTTTTTCACGGTCATACAAGGATATTCATGGTTTTGATCATGCTCTCATACAACATGCCATTCCTATCAAGGAAGTGGTAAAACCAGTTAGGAAAAAACAAATACCTATTAACCCTATGCTTGAAGCTACTATTCGAAAAGAATTGGAAAAGTTATTAAAAGATAATATAATCTTCCCAGTTAAGTATTCCGAGTGGGTTTCAAATCCGGTCCCTGTTCGAAATACTACTAGCTAGATCAGATTATGTGTCGATTTCCGTGCATTAAATAGAGTAAGTGTCAAAGACAATTTTCCAGTTCCTAATACGAAAATGATTTTACAACAAGTTGTAGGGTCACAAATGATGTCCTTACTTGATGGATTTTCTAGGTATAATCAAATCAAGGTAAAAAGGACTGATAGGTATAAAACCACTTTTACTATACGCTGGGGCACATTTTCTTATGAACGCATGCCTTTTGGCTTATTTAATGTAGGTGCCACTTTTGAAAGAGCTATGCAGACATATTTTGACAATTTGATCGGTAAACTTATCCAAGTTTATCTTGATGATTTGTCTGTCTATTCTAAGAAGCGGTTGGACGATTTTGGTCATCTTATAAAAGTTCTCATGCATTGCATAAAATTTGGCATTCTTTAAATCCTTCCAAATCTATTTTCAGTGTCATGAAGGGAAAAATCCCCAGTCATATTGTTTCCGATTCGAGAATAAGAATTGACCCCAAAAGGATTACTGCGATTCTAAACCTTCCTTCCCCCACTTCCAAGAAATAAGCTCAAGCTTTCATGGGCATTATTAATTTTTTCCATAGGTTTGTTCCTAATTTTGTTTTCATGGTTAAACTAATTCATAATCTTTTGAAGCAAGATCATTATTTTTCTTGGACAGATGACGCCAAAAATGCTTTCCTTAGGATTAATTAAGAAATCAACTTTGCATCGGTTATAGCAAAACCATATTTTGAGAAATATTTTATCATATATACCAATGCCACTAAGCAAACAATTTCCGTTATCCTCTTACAAAGTAATGACCAAAATAATGAAAAAACTGTAGCTTACATGAGCCAGATTTTATTAGATGATGAAATCAAGTACTATTATATTGAGAAACGCACTTGTTCTCTTTTTAAGGCTACAGAAAAATTTCACCACTTTATTTTAGGCAAACATACACATGTAAGAGTCCCTTTCCCTGTTGTCAAGTTTCTGCTTTCACAAAATTATCTTTTAGGAAAACTTGCACATTGTCTTGCCAAAATTTAAGAGCATGATTTGATGATCATGAATTCAAATAAAATCAAGGGATGAGACCTAGCTTTCACTTAGCTCGACATCCTGAACCAAGTGAATAACTTGATGATCAAGATAATCCTCTTTCAACTCTTTTTTATATTGAGAATCAAAATCTTGCTATATACGAACATCCTTGGTATAAAATCTGGCGTATTATTTGCAGTACCAAAAGTATTCAGATGAGATTGATTCTCACCAGAGAAGGAGACTCCACCTGGAAGCTTCCAAGTGTATCATTTTATGAGAAATTTTTTTTAGAAGGTCTGCTGATGGTTTGTTACTTCGATGTGTAAATGATGAAGAAGAACAAAAAATGTTACATGAAATTCATGGATCATCAACTTCTATCATTCACATTGGTGGCCATTTTTATTCTAAGGATACTTCTTTTAAAATCATAATAAATGGTTACTATTGGCCTATGATATTTCACGATTCTTATAAATTTGCAAGATCTTGTGATAAGTGCCAAAAAATCACTGGGAAATAATGCCTTTCTGCCATACCTTTACAACTTGTCCTCCCATATTTCCCTTTTTCTAAATGGGGCCTAGACTTTATTGGTCCTGTAAACCCTCTATCATCCGTAGGGAATATATTTATTTTGATAGCCACTGATTAATTTACCAAGTGGATCGAGGATTTCATCCTTAGACACATACAATATGAGCAGGTAAATTATTTCCTAGAATCTAATATCTTTTTCATATTCAGAATTCCATTAGAGATCATTACGGAAAATGACCCATCCTTCATTTATACAAAATTGACTCAATTTATGGTTAAGTTGGGGTTTAAACATTTCACTTCATCTGCTTATTAACCTTAGGGAAATGGGAAAGCAGAGTCCAGTAACAAGAATCTGGTTAGGATCATAAAGAAACTTCTAGAAGACAAACCTCTCCAGTGGCACATGCTTCTCACTTATGCTCTCTGGGAAGATCACACAACCTTCAAAGAAATTACAATATCTACTCCCTTTTAGCTTGTATATGGTCAAGAGGTTATTCTGCCTATCGAGCTAGAGCTTTCCTCCTTATGGCTGATGTTACAGATGGAGTAATTAAATTCTTCCAATGTTCCCCAAAGGATAAATGCATTGTTAGCCCTGGAAGAACAAATAATTTTTTCCTTGGAGAACATAAAAAGAAGGAAACATACTGTGAAAAAGTATTTTAATAGATGAGCAAAAGCTGTTGAATTCAAGATTGATGAGAAATTCCTACTATGGGACTCAGCCCATGCTGAAAGAGGAGGAAATTCTAAGTTCCAAAAACTATGGCTAGGTCCTTTCAAAATCACTTTTATCCTAGTCACAAACTCATACCTCCTAAAGGATTTGGAAGAGGGATTATTCTCCTACACTACTAATGGCCCCACTTGAAACATTATGTGGAACCAACTTGATCGTTAAACACTTGTATAAAAGTGACTGCTTTATATAGTCTTTTTGTTTACTGTTTTCTTTTTACTTTGGTTTGTTGAGTTTTCAATTTCTGTTGTTTGCTTCTCGTAATAATTAGAAATAAAGTCTTGATCAATTTTTCCATTACAATGTAATTCTGTAAATATTGTTGATCAATGATAACAAGATACACACAACTGTCATGATTCCCTCCTTTTAGACATCACTGAAATTTGTTTTTTCTTTCAATATTGTTGTAGGATAGTTGATTTTGTCTTCTTTCCTGTTTTAAGCTATCCCTTTCTTCCCTCCATCTTGATATTCAAGAGCATATCAGAGGAATTATCCTCGAAAGAATTATATGTTACATATTGTTCGAATTTTATGCACACAGGACCAAACCTCTCATATGTACCACTTTCCATAAGTTATTCCCAAAGTCCCACCTCATTATTTCCCTTAAACAATCTTTTTCCCCCTATTGCATAATTATTATTTCTAGTTGTTTTTTTTAATCATCTCTTTCTCTTGGTATGTGAAACTGGATATTCTGAGTTCTAAATCTATTGAGAACATATTTCCCTGTGGAGTCGCCATTTTGTTTATTCCCAAAAGAACAACATGGAATACCTGCATGAAAATTGGTTGCAATGCCTTATTATTTATTTATAATTAATAATATACTATATAGGTGGGACCTCGTATCTGAATGATGATGAAGGATGTATCGTATTTTTATACACTCATGTCTATTATTACAAAAATGACTCTACATTTTTAAAAATCTGAAACCGCTTTCCTAGTGAAAGTGGCAAATGATAGGTTTATTAATGATTTAATTCAAAGGGAAGAGATGTGGCTTTAATGAATATCTTGGTTTATTCTACTGCACAAATATTTTGATTGTTGATTTAAACTCTAAGCATGGGATATATTTGGATATGGCATATTTCACTTATGGATTCTTATGATTCTCATGGTCATTGGTTAATTTTGAAGGGTGGAAATGCCTAACAATGAATGTGGGACATACAATATACTTTGTGCTAAGTGTTAAGCTTGCACATTAAACTTGGAAACTTTATGGAAGGTGGCATATCCAACTTTGTATTGAATTATTGTTTGGAAACTATGGTGGATTATGCGTTAGAGGTGTTGGTGCACTCATATTGGGATATGGTTGATGAAGTTAATATAATATATGATGTGCAATTACTGCACGTCGCTCTAACACTACATCATGGTCGCCACCCTCACTTGGTTCGCATTTGGTTGATTTTTCTAGCTAGTTTTGCCTCCACTTTGCTCGGTCTTCGAAAAAATAGTCATGCTTATTGGGTTTTGGCATCCTGCATACATGATGAGCTTCTTTAGCAGAGGCAGTAATGGCAGAGGAATTAAAGGTAGAGGAAATTGGCAGAGGGGTCATAGAAGGCCTCTGTTTTCAATACATTTTGATGATGATCCACAAGAATTAAACCATCTCTTTCAAGATGGATTATTTAACCTGGTTGGCCATGGGATCCTCCAGACCCGACCTAAGAGACCGCCCTTCCAGCCACATCAAAAATTTTCTAGTATATGTGTTCCCTCTCATGTGTTTATGCAACTAGAACCGCCTTCCAATCATGGATGGCAAGAGATTGTCCATTAGCATGTTGTTCATCACCACAGTTGGCTTACTACTTCTTTTCCATTACCCCCTCAGCCACCACCAAAGAATCCAATTTCCCAAGTTGATCATGTTGTCTCACCCATGCAGTCATCTCATGCTAGCAAGTGGTTAAAAACCGATGTTCCCAAGCCTGTGCAAGATAAAGGAAAAGGAGTGGCCACTGCCTACAAATCATTCAAAGAGTCCTCTGAATCTGTGTATTCACATGTTCATACTAAGGATGATTGTTCTCACGTTATCAATGAAATCGAACCTCAAGGTTCCAATCAGCTTAAGGCTGCCACAAAAAGGTCAAAAGAGGACAATAGTGAGAAGAGGCCAAATGCCTCTCACAATAAATATGGTTTTTAATGATGATTTATGTTATTGAGGACAAAATTTTTACTTTGACAATGTTTTGGACCACAAGCATATATTTAGGCAGTTTTTTTTGACAGCATGGATATAATTCTATTTTTGGATATTGTCATGTTATATTTTGCTGATATTTAAATATCTGGTCATAAATATGAACACGAGAGTTATAAGGAGACTGTTTGAATCAAATGATTGGGGTTTTATATTTCATATTTGATGATTATTAAAAGAAATGAGTGGGATTCACAAGGGGTCCCACCTATTTAGTTATTATCTAATTAGACCCTTATTTATATAAAATATTATTATTTGTCTCAACTAATTAGTTAAGATAATTTTTCTTAACTAAAGAAAGGTAGTTGAACTACCATAACTCATTGAGAAGGAATAAAATCTCAATGAAAGAAAGAGACAAAAGAGAGAGAATAGAAGGAGAACTACAACCATAATGTTTTCTCTATACTTGTGAGATACTTTAATTTTCATTCATTCTGAGTTTACTAGAAGTCTTAATCCTCTTGATGACAGTAGGGTCTTATTGAAAGAAACAAGATTCAAAAACAGAATCACATATTTCAGAAGCTTGTTTTAAAGGTGTATGATTTATCTTTGGCAGTATGTGTATTCTTGTTTGTTTATGAATTGAATTTCATGACTTATAAAGAATATCTCGCAGAGTCAAGTGACAACATTTTGTGGCAAGTTGATCCAGATCTTTAGCTTCAATTTTCTTTTTGTTGTCAGATCCTCTTTGCATGGTGCCCATTGAATGATTCTAAATCTAACTTTGGCCCCTAACCTCGCAGGGGTTTGTAAAGAAAACTCAGTTTTGTCTCTCAGAATGAAATAAGTATAAAAATCAGATTACTATTTCAGTCTCACACACATGTTTTAATGATCTGGTTCACTCTTTTTCTTTTATCTCCATGTACACATTCTTGTAATTTCTTTACACATTCATGTAACTTTTGTTTAAGTTTACTTTTTTTGCACGGTTAAATATAATATATAAAAACCAACCTTGATCCATTGTACTTAATACCTATGGATTAAGTGATTTTCTTAAGGCTATAAACCCTGGGTGACATTTCCAACTATCTTTCCTTAGCCCAACAAGATATGAAAATGCTCGAGTAAGGTTTTCCATACCTTTTCCTCAACACTGCCCATCTGGTAGTTGTTTCAAGCATTGTGTCATCCTTATAAAATTCTTCTATGACAGCTTCCACAAAGATTGTTCATCAAACATATTTCACAAGGGTACCTACCCAGAACAAGAACAACAAGGGAAAATAAGAAATATATCTCTAGAGGAAATGTTCGTTCATCTTGGAAACAAGCATAATAAACATCTATATCCATGGTATTCATATGCATTCAAGTATTCATTGCACCTAGAAATAATAAAAACTTTCAAAGAGTGATTTCACAATTTGTAATGTAGCAACTATCACCCTTGGTATATACAAATTTGAAGCTTAACAATTTAATCAAACCCGAAACTTGAAGCCCCAACTGCTATGAAGGGTGTGCTTGTTCCTCTGAATGACTGAATTCAAGATTACATATTGGACAAGGTCTCTAATACTTTCCATGAAAACACACTCATGTTTTTCGAGATATAACTTGGATAGCATATACAAGTGCATACCTTTGAAGTCTTGTAGCATCGTCCAACTTGTCTTTCAATCTGAAACTATATACCATCTTGACAAGAGGTTATTAGAAACTGAATCAGAGGATTAATGATTAGAACAAGCTAGAAACTCTAAAATTTCAATTTTGAACACAAAATCAATTTGACCAGAAGTCAACCTTTGATTTTGACTTTAACTTTGACCAGTCAACCTTTGATTTTGACCATTCAAACTTTGACTTTGACTAAAAATTCAAATTTGAAGTTTTTTCTAGTTGAGGGTACTGAGAGGTGCACTAGGATAGGGTTCACTAGGATGTCAAGGAATTAGGTCAAATGCTTCATCTGAAGTGCCCAAACACAAGGGTTAGGGTTTGTTGCAACTGCATAATTAGAAAACCTAGTTGTAGTTGTAACTGGTTCCATAACGAGCTTAACAAATAACTTCCCAATCTATCTTCCAGTGGTTAAACTATTTGAAGATAATGTGGGCCCATAACTCGTCAGAACAAAAGAGATGTGCTCATTTTACCATAGAAAATATCACTATTGTCACCCAACCATAGGCATGCAACCACCCCCGAGCACCATAACCTTTTCTAGATAGAATCATTCTGGAAGCAATACTAGAACCAACAAATAACCAAGTGAGATCATTTTTCTCCAAAGATGGATCACCAAACAGAAAGTCTCAAAGCCACGAAACAAGAACAATACTCAATTGCAACCGTTGCAGTTGAAGCAGTTGTAGCAGTTTCAGTTACCAAGAATACCACCAAGAACCATCAACAAGAACACCACCAAGAGATACTAGAGAATAGGGCACACATCTTATCATATATGGAACTAGAGAGAGAGACCAAGAACCATCCCAGAAGATCCACCTTCCATCCTTGTAGCTGCAGCTCCAAAATTGCACCAAACTTGTCTGAGAGAGTGTGTGAAGTGTGTATGTACAAATGAGCTAGATCGTATCTTATTTATAGTGGTTCTTGTCACTTGTTTGGGATGACTTGTCCTTTTAGAATCTAATACTTTAATATTAATTATTTTACTGAGACAACTTGTATTCTAGGGTTTCTACACATCTGTTTATGTTTTCTCTTGCTTCCAAAATAATCTATTCTAGCCAAACGTTACACATGTAGGTTAATACCTTCCATAACTACCATAATATCAACAAAAATGAGGTAATAATACATATCAAATTTATGGTTCTTTGTGAGGTTATTCAACTAGAAAGAAATTTCACTCAAAATTAGATAGCCCCAATCGATGATAGTGTTTTCATGCAGGGCATAATTCATAGCATATATGACATTTATTGTTACAAAAATAGTAGATTCCAATATGAGAATGCGGGAAAATAGTCAAGAAAATTGTCTATATGGGTATTTAGAAAGTTTACCTTGATTCTAGAAGTACTAGGGTTGCAGGTTGGATCTTCCAAATAGTTGCTCAATAGTTTTTTCCCTCCCTTATGCTACTTCAAAAATTCATCAGCTTCCTCGCTCTTGAATTTCATAGTTGGCGTAGGTAGTCGTAACATTTTAGAAAATGTTGAGGGAGCTAAAGAAATAGGTTTATGACCTTGCATTTGAATTATTCTTCGTTCATATATATATTTTTTATCTTCACACCATTGAATGATATCTTTCTTATTAGTTACTTCTGTAACACATCCTGCTAATGTGATTCTTGAGGTCTAGATTAGGTTTTCCTACTTCTCAGCTAGAGGAATATTTATGTAATACTTGTATTCCCTGGACCACTTGAACTTTTGATCTTCACGACCAAGAATGATCAATGTATCTCCAAAAAATACTTCCTTATTTTTACTTGATATCTTTTATTCTTTTACAAAGGCAACGCTACTGTCGATTCTTATAGGTTGGAATTTTTGTTTTATTTACATTCCACTATGCACTGCCTTGGTAACTCAATCGACCATGGATCATGCTTTAAATGTCATCAGTTGTCACAAGACTTGGATTTATTACGACCCTTAATTCATGCATTGTTCATTAATAATGACATTATACTTTTACGAGTGGTGGATGATGTAGAAAGGGTGATTACTTTGACATGAAATGGTGATGTGATGGTATGATAAACATGAAGTGTTAAGTATGGAGATGTAAAATGATGTATGGGAAATGTTATGAAAATGCAGACTTGTGGGGTTGCGGAATTAAACTCTTGTGAAACAATCTTTGGGAAATGGTGACAATGACCGCATTGAGATTCAAAAATACAATTAAGTGTTGGGAGAAATGCATACTTGCAGGGTTTAGTACCTATGATTCATAGAAAAGTGATGAGGAGTATGGATATTCACTCCACAATGAGAAATTTGGCTAAGTATGAAAAGAAGTAAAAAGTGGAAAGTGGATGTATACCTGTGGATTCGCGGAGGTGGAAACTTAGGAAAGGATTTAGGGATGGGACATGTCTTTGCATTGCTTGAATTTTGACTATGTACCAAAAGAAGAAGAAAAGGAAACGAAGTAAGAGTCTTGGTGAGTGCGGGGTTGCGAACCTAAGTAAGTCAACACAAAAAGATTTAAGCATTGTTATGCAGCTCCCCATCCACATCATTTGAAAAAATGATTAAGTGGTTGGAGGTTTTTTGATGTAAGAGAAGAAAAGTAAATAAAAATAAGCTAAGAAAAATGTAAAATAAATCCCAAGAGTGGTTGAATGACAATACTAGACCGATTGAAAATATGGATCAATAGGGGGACATTGAGTTTTTGTGCATGAGAAGCAAGTAGAGAGCAAGGAAGAGAACTTGGAGCTAGTGTAGCCATGGAGGGAGAATTTTAGAGCAAGTTGGAGCATATTGGAGAAAATTAGAGATGGATAACAAAATATCCAGGTTGTCGGGCCTGAAAGTGAACTCTTATGTGAGTTGCACTAAAACAACAAGTGGTTGATGTGTTTTGCTGGTAGTTTTTCTAGTAACAAGTTCCCTTGAGTTCCCAACTGAGATATTCCTAGATTACCTATTCTAGGGAGACCTTGATAAACGAATGTGATGCTCAAGGTATGATATCAGTGAAGGGGTAAATTCCTTGGGTTTGGAAGTTCAAGAGGAAGAGAGCTGGTGGATAATCGAGATAGTTGTAGGAATATATCAGTGGGTTGTGAGTTTTATGAGTTGTGAGTGGATAGTGAGAGACCACCCTCTTTTGTGGATTACTAGCCTCAGCTTGGGGGTGATTGGTTGTTGATATTTGGAACAATCAATCTACGATTGGGTGGAACATCCATCCCAAATAGATGGTTTCAAAACTATTGTGAAAAGATAAGTGTTTCATCTTTTTCTGTTGTATTATGAATTTTAATTGTTGTCCATGAACTCTGAGTATGAGAAAATATTTTATATGTTATTGTAATGAAGTTTGTTAACTGCATTCATTTCTATTTTAGTATGTTGTAGATGTATCAATGTAATGAAAATGAAAAATAGTTAAATATGTTTTTTATTCATAGTTGAAAGCTACATGAAATTAGTTAACTATAAAAGAATTAAATTAGTTCATTGTAAAATTTCATTTTTATGAGTATTCCACACCGTAATGTCCTTTAGTTGGGTTGGGGGACCTTACATTATGGTATCTAAGTGCTCAAGTTCAAACACTGGGCTTGTATGGGCCAAAACCAGAGTGAATTGGTGAAATTTGTTGTTGTAGATTTTGTCTATGACATATTTGGGGAAAATGGAGAATTTAGAGAGAAATTCCAAAATCCATGGGAAAAATCCAAGTTTGAATGACTCCAGATGGTTTAAGAAGGCTAATGGAATAGATTATGTTATCACTGAAATTTTTTCCGCAAATTGTTACATGAATAAAACATCTCCAAACACCTATTAATGCACATGCAACACCAAGAAAGCATTTTCTAAGAGGTCAAAACTATACAACTGGTCAAAACATTGATATGCACTATACCACTAAAGGAAGCGCACACACAATGTGTGCGCGAAAGAATCCCATACAGTGCATAATGCGCCATATGCGTGACTATGTATGAGAAAAGCCACACACATCTA